>JAMZAV010008833.1:0-26632 GCA_024449915.1 Sweltsa coloradensis | reverse complement strand
CAAACAGTCGGGTCCGTCCCTCCACACTCGTGTCTCATGTGTGTCAATGAGTTACGTTTTTGACTAAATTTTCTTGTTGCAAACTAGACACTTTGTGATGGCTCTTGTCGTCCCACAGTCCATCTTGACGGTGATTTAAGTTCTCTTATTCTTGAAGCTACGGGGACATCTGTACAGTGAAACCTTCCACTTGCAGCCCGTCATAGGAACTGGACGCCAGGCTTGGTCCATCTGATTCTGACAAACATCGAGCTGGACTGAAACCACAAACATTGGCGTTAATCAATCTACAAGGTTAGATTAATTTAAAGGAAACGTTTTATAAACCAAAATCTAAACAAAATAAAAACAAACAAACAAAACATCATATCTAAATAAAAATAAGGTTAATTAAGTTTGATGTATGAAATCCAATGCCTCCTAGAATGCTTCGTGGGATCAACGAGAAGCCACGACGAGCATCTATAGGAAGCAGTGATAAATACAGTGTTTATTACATCACACATTTCTTGAAAATAACAAAATCAGCAAGTCGCATTAATTTCTTAAACAAAGAGGGGTTTGTCTAACTCACATAGGTAGGTCCATCGCAAGGAAGCCATTCTGGAGGCCAACATGCAGCGTTTTTGACAGGTGAACAGTGTTAAACAATGCCAACTACGTTTATTAGTGTTTACTAATAAACCATGACGGAGTGTGCGGCTGTGAACTGTTCTATACATTCTAGAAATGGCACTAGAATGTTTTGATTTCCGAAATCGCCGAAATTTGGTCTGCCGGAGGCAACATGGGGCCGAACCATTAAAATCGTGATTGGACGGAGCTGGCGATGACTGACCTGATAGTTTCGATCCAGAACGCCGACTCTCCGCTTGGAGAAATCAAGCAAAACTTGTAGGTTCGTCGATACGCCGAAACGGAGAACGAAACTTTAGTGTAGCGAATAAGACAATAACACATTTTTGACAGTTTTATGTAACATAGACAAGAAAATAGCATACACAGAGTTATCAACTATAATTTTTTATTCGTAATCAGTCCTCTGTGCTAGCTCATGATTTTGGTTCGGCGGATCACAAATTTAAAAAAGCGTTTAATTCGAATTCAGTGTTTTGAACTTCAGGAACAAACGGCAACCGAAAAAAATAAACACAGCTTTTATCAATAATTTTTGTAGAATTGTATACCACCACACAATCCTTGGGAGGTCAAAGTTTATAGAGCTATTGTAGATTACTGAAAATAATTTTTCACATTCTCGGAGATGCAATAAGTCTGTTGAGAATATTCAGACCAACAAAATAAAATATTTGCTTCGATCGCTACGTCAGAATACCTATAACACGAACTCTCCGCTAGTGCTGCATGATTGTTAATTCTTCTCTCCTGCCCCCACACTCTTCAGTCCAGATTATGTATCTATAGAGGCCTCTAGACACAAACAATGCGTACTTATCACGTAATTAGTGATAGAGCTATACAGAACCCACAAGTATTATTATTGTAGCTAAAAAAAACATTCAACTCATAAGTTCACTCTTAGTATTCCATGGATAATCGATATACACTACCATTGATATGCAACAAACAAAAACCATTATGAATGCATTTTCCTTGATATGCTGTTAAGATATTTTTTGAAGACTCGTGCACGATGAGCACCAGTGAGGACACTTAAACTGGGGCTCTTTACCGCACACGTGATTACATTTGATTTAAGCTCGACACCATTTTTGAGTTTCTTTCCACATTCTTACAACAAGTCGTGGTTCGTCTGCACACTCGTGTTTTTATGTGTGTCCCATTCGATTTTACTTTTTGACGAAAACTTTCATGTTTACAACTAGACACTTGTGTGGTTCTTTGTCGTCCACAGTCATCTGTCATATGTCTAGTTAGTTGACCTTTGTACTTGTAGTTAGAGGGACATCTTGACAGTGATATCCTTCCTCTTGCGCCCGTCATCAGGACCGCGCTACCATGCTTGGTCGGCAATCTGATGCTGACAAACATCAAGCTGTAACTGACACCAAGATCATTATGTTTAATAATACTACAAGGTTTGATAAATGACTGAAAGTAACGCGTGTTGAAACAAACAACAAACAAAATCCAAAGAACAAATTAAAACAAACAAACAATCAAAAATCAACGACAAAACCAAATATAAATAAGGATTCATTAAGTTGTTTATTAAACACAGTGTTATTACATACACAATAGTAATAATTGGCAAAATCATGCAAAGTCACATCAATTCTTCAAAGAAACTTAAGTAATTCCTCCTTTACCAACACGCAGGGTAACATTTTCCCCTACATAGGTTCTATTATGGAAACACACACTGAGTATTCAAGGCTATTTTGGTATACATCACTATACAATTGTACTCAAATACTCCTCAGCCTCAAGGTCGCTTCCATTTAAATAGATGGAAAATACTCTCGGGCTCCCTGTCGCTAGGGTGCTTACTAAAGATTCATTTCAACAAAAGGAACTTTTACATTTAAAGCAATTTTAAACCTGACAATTATACTAAACGCATAACTGCAATTATCATAATCGCATCAAGATAGTAAATTATTAAATATTGATTATTGTGTAAATACGTCCAGACATGACAACAAGTTTCTTTCTCACCTATAAATGCTATGATCACTTTACGTACGTGATGTTTTCTTCAGAAGTCTGCCAATGAAAAGTTTAAAAAAAGTACAGTAGATACGTTATTAACAAGCTATCAATCCATAAGCAATAATTTAATTAAATATCACTTTTACAGCATTGGCGATATAATAAAGCGAGTGAAAACCTTTAAGCCCCGACCAGGGGTCGTCGTTGTAGCTGTTTTATTTTATCGTAACGGATTAATAGGAAAGGAATAACGAATTATATAAAAATAACAAACAATACAGCCTACACGGTGTTTTTATCCCTGATATATTATGTAGATACAAACAATCACATGTTATAACGTAAGATCAAGGCATGTGCCATTATAAACATCCATAAGAAAGATAAGCATACAAATATTTTAGAAAATTATACAGAATCAATGGTCTAAAATGCAGCTCCCATACTGCGCATGCAGCATAACATAAGCCCGGTTTTTGAAGGCATTTCTCTAGACATGATACTGCATTACCGCAACGGTGTAATGAAATTAGACGGTTATTCACATTAATCATAATAAATCACTGGGTCAGTCTTATTTATTGTTTGATATTCACACTCTCTTTTGAAACATTGACAGTATGAAAATTAAAAGAGGAAAAAGCCACACAATCTAAACACAAAGTTTTAATTTCACTACGACAACAAAATGATTTTGTAAGAAAATAAACGAGATTAAATATCAAGTAAATCCATAAAGATAATATAAAATAATGTAATGTTATCGAGTGAAGCTTCATCGTGGAAAGGTTAATAGGGAAAGACATTGTGAAAGTCCGAGCTTAGTCAGACGAGGCCATTGATTTACAAAATAATAATCAGCCATCTTAACGAGATTCTAGTATGATAGCTTTCTTAAGAGGATGTTTTTTCGGTTTTTTCCCACCGAAAAGGGATTTAAAGTGACTTATTTGACAAAAATATTATATTTTAACACATTTTGAGTAATTTTACTGTCGTCGACAATTAGCACGTCGACACGTGCATGAAAGTGTGAAGTTACGATTAGCCGTATTTACAGAAAATTGGGATGAGCTGTGACAACGGGAACTATGCGAGATATTATTTTTAGGCTAGAATGTCAAATGACATTACCACGTAGGGATTTCTGTACCTGTAGTTACGACTTTGTATGTCCACAAATCTGTAGCAATCGAGTGTTGCAAAACAATCATGATTGTTTTCAACACCACCACAAAACAATGACACGGCCTAAAATATACATAGTAATAATTACAATATTCTCCGTGTTTGTGCTGCTTTCATATGACGCCTTAAATGAGATTTGTGTGTGGCTCGATAGGAACACTTGTCACGGGAACTGCGGCTCCTTTTCGCACTCGGTTTGGAGTGCTATCAAGTTGACACGTGTCGAAACGTTTTTTGGCCACAAGCTTTACACTGAGTTGTTGTTTGTCAACGCATTCGTACTTACTATGACGGGATAGCTTGTTTCATCGAGAAAGTCTTGTCCCACACTTTAAACCATTTGTGGGGCTTAATACATCCACAGCGTGTGTAACGTTGTGGTTAGATGGTGTTTCATTGAGAATGTCCTTGCTACACTTAAGACACTTGTTGACGCCCTTGCGGTCCACAGTCGTGTTTCTGTGTGGTAAGTGAGATCGTGGTTTTTTTCCTTGTAAGAACGAGGACAGTCTTGCACTGTGATGTCTTTCAGAGCCTGGTTTACTATCAGGACGGGGCGCCATTCCTGCCGCATCTGTAAAAATATAAACTATAAATTAAAAGTAAATTGAAAAAACACCTTTGACCTACATTTGCTGCAATTATAAGAATGAAATAAATACTAATATCAAAACCATAAAACATCTCCACATAACCATATCTAAACATAGGCTCCAACCCCACTTCAACCATTCACAGATAATAGAGTAACGCTGTTATATGTGACCATATCTATAAATATATTATCGACTTTCTTATCATTACCCTTTTCGTATAACTAATCTAAACAAAAACAAACAAAAGCACAATTAAATAGAATTCAATAGAGCAAAATCAAAGTTAATATAGCGCTCATGAAATATATGAACATGTCAGTGACGTCAGTGATTTCCTATTATGGCATGCTGCTATTGCGGTGTCGAGTGTTTTGTAAAATCTCAATCATATATTACAACCATTTACCTTCACATTCTTTCATTCCTCGCATTCCGTTCTTTTTATACCCTCTCATAATTGTTTTTCGACGGCAGAGTGAAAAGAACACCTATTTCACAATAAGCATACGAGCTGCGGGATCGAAAAGACATCGCCGCCCCACACTCGCCACATTGTAACAATGATAAGTTGCTTTAGATTGTTCCACAGAGGATTAAGAAAATAGGGACTTTAAATGTTAAAAAATGGTAATAAGATAGAAAAATTATTAAAAGAAGGCCATCGATACAAATTAATACTAGCCAAATAAATAAGAAATTTGCAGTTATAAAGTTAAGTGGCTTAGCAGATGTATTTCCACCAGGTAGTTGCCGAAATGCGTTTTTTTAGAGTGAGACACATTTGTTGAATGGTGATTGTCGTCGGGCAATTACACGAATAGAAGAGCGTAGGGTTTATTAATGAGTATTAACCCAATGTACAGAATATTGGCTGAGCAATACAACAAGTAACAATCTTCATATTTACACTTTTTTAGGCGTATAATTCAAATAATTTGACTCAACGATATGTTTAACATGTAGTCGGGCGGCATGTTATGTCTACAACATCTGAACGTTTCCATCGGTGTTTGCAATCAATAATGAAAGAATGCCCGTTTTCAACACCACTTCACATTAGAAAATAATAAATACAAATTAAAACTCTAATTCAAAATGTGATAGTGATAATTATACTTCTCCTAATCTGTGCATGTGTTCACACCTGACCAGCCAGACAACCTCGATTTGAGTTCAAGTAAATTGTAAACGTTGTTATCATTTTACAGAACAAAGTGTCTTAAGACTATTTATTTTTTAATTTAATAGATTGACGTTGGATAATTGGCACGAAGAAAAATGTATAGGGGTGCATGACGCTTTATCAAATTAACAGAAAATTGGGATAAGCTTTCACAACGGGACATTGCGAGAATGTACATGTAATCTTATACTCTTTTAGGCCAGAAAATAGCAAATACCATTATCAGAGATTCCACTACATGGAGTAAACACTTGTAAATATGCTACAACACAATTTGAACCACACAAAACATACTAGAGAATTTACACAGCTTAAAGTATAATCATATTCACATGGGTTATAATTATTCGCGTTTGTGCAGCGTGCATAGTGCCACTGTAAATTAATATTTTTGCTGTGGCAACGATAGGAACACTTGGGACAGGAGAAACTTGCGGCTCTTTCCCGCAATCGTGTTTTGTAGTGGCGAGACAAGTATGACATTGACGAAACGTTTTTACCACAAGTTTTTACACTGGGTTCGTTGTTTGTCAACACAATTGTGTTTAACATGATGTTAAGGAATTCTTCCATTAGAATGTTTTGGTAACACTTCAGAAAGGACACTTGTGCGGCTCCTTACGTCCACAGTCGTGCTTCTGGTGGTACGTGAGATCCTGTTTCCCATTAAATAAATACATAAATTTTATTTAGAGTCTACCCACTCAGTTTTATAACTGATTTTCAGTGGGGGACTTTAAATCAAAGCGACCAAGCCAACCCTGCAGGCCCCGACGCAATCGACGAGTGAGCGATAACCAACCAAAGATCGATATTTTTGGATGAGCGTAGCGAGCGTAGCGAGCGAAGCGAAGATTCCATTTCACTACACTGGAGAAAAAAATCCGGAATGTTTTTTTTTTTTTCTTTTTTTTTGTATTTTTGTCTGTTTGTCCACACGATTCCGGCTAAACCGATACTCCGATTGCGATGAAATTTTATGGAGGCCTTCGAAATCTCTGAACTTAGAACTGCCACGTTTTTGAGCGCAATTGGAAATTTTTTTCTCATGAAAATCGCAATTTTACGATTTTTTTCAATTTTTTAAAAATTTCTTCGACTTTTAACACCTACATGCTTTATCCGATTTTAATGATTTTTGCACAGAACCTTTATTTTATGAATTAAGATATTTTTGTGAAATTTGAGCGCAATTGAAAAAATATTTATCATAAAAATCGAAATTTTACAGGTTTTTTTATTTTTTTAAACAATTCTTTGACTTATAACACCTACATGCTTTATCCGATTGTAATTATTTTTTCGCAGAACCTTTATTTCATGAATTAATATATTAGTGTAAAATTTGAGCGCAATCAAGAAATTATTTCTTATAAAAATCGCAATTTTACGATTTTTTAACAATTACGATTAATTAAAAAAAATTAAAAAAATAAGTTAATTTTTAATTTAATTTAATTTAATTTGAAAAAAATTTCAACTTAGTAATGATTTTGCCACAGAACAACAGAAAATTCGCATAACACATGGCAGCTCAATGCACCAATTACGCTCATCCAACAACGCGGCGGGACTTAAGCGTTTTCCTAGTTAATAGGAACTATAGCAATCAGTGGTATGGACAGTGCGAACACACAAGGCCAACAAGGCCGATTCAGAACAACTCTGAAATTTATTATGTGCTTCGTTGCTAGGACGGCTCCAAAGTCACCGTTACGAGGACAGTCGTGAATCTCTCACAGCGTGGTTGGGGTAACATTCCTGCTCAGCATCTGTAAAATTTTTATTTTAATTGAGAGAAAATATTAAAAGAAGTCACTTTGAGCTACTATAAGAATAATAAAAATAAATACTATACCCAACATAATCGCCACATAATCAGTATCAAGCATGATCTCCACGCCAAAAACATATATATATTGTATTTTTGTTTTTCACAATATAATTCCATTTCCTGTCTAACTAATCGAAAGTAAATCAAAAGAACAATAAAAATATAATTTAATTGGATGAGCGTAGCGAGCGAAGCGAAGATTCCATTTCACTACACTGGAGAAAAAAATCCGGAATGTTTTTTTTTCTGTATTTTTGTCTGTTTGTCCACACGATTTCGGCTAAACCGATACTCCGATTGCGATGAAATTTTATGGAAACCTTCGAAATCTCTGAACTTAGAACTGCCACGTTTTTGAGCGCAATCAAAAAATTATTTCTAATGAAAATCGCAAATTTACGATTTTTTTCGATTTTAAAAAAATTTCTTCGACTTATAACATCTACATGCTTAATCCGATTTTAATGATTTTTTTACAGAACCTTAATTTTATGAATTAAGGTATTCGTGTGAAATTTGAGAACAATCGAAAAATTATTTCTTACGAAAATCGAAATTTTACGTTTTTTTTCTTTTTTTTAACAATTCTTTCACTTATAACACCTACATGCTTTATCCTATTGTTATGATTTTTTTACAGAACCTTAATTTGATAAATTATTATATTCGTGTAAAATTTGAGCGCAATCAAATAATTATTTGATATGAAAATAGCAATTTTACGATTTTTTTCTTTTTTTAAAATTACGATTAAGAAAAAATAAAAGAATAAAGTTAATTTTTTATTGAATTTAATTTAATTTTAAAAAAATCGACTTAGTAATAATTTTTTCACAAAACAACAGAAAATCTGCATAACACATGGCAGGTCAATGCACCAATTACGCTCATCCAACAACGCGGCGGGACTTAAGCGTTTTCCTAGTAGAGCAAAATCAAGGTGAATAGCCCTTGTGGAATATTTGAAATAACAAAACAAAAATATTTAGGGAGATTTAAGTGGGTATTTTATATGAAGTAAGGAAATAAAATAACAAACAACACAGCCTAAATTGTGTTTTTATTTATAAGATACAAAACATGTTATAAGATAAGATCAAGGCACGTGCCATTATAATCTCCTATAAGAAAGTAAACACACAAATATTTTAGATTTTTCTGTCATAAATGTCTAAAATTTGCAGTGCCCAAGAATGACAGGCTTATGGAGGCATTTCTCCAGACAATACTGTGTCACCGCTCCAATGAAAGAAATAGAGGTGACATTAATCATAATAAATCATGAGTTAAGTATAAGTTGTTGTTGTCCACACTCTCACTTGGAAACAATTAAACATGTGATAAAGTATAAGGTGAACAATGTACCTTTAAATAAATTAAATTACACGACGGGTTAAATTAATCACAAAAGTCTTGGTAACAACGCAAATAAACATTGAGACAAAAAAGCAACATACACATCTACGGTCGAGTTATAAATACGTACCTTCACAAAATCTACACGTGGTCCTTTCTATGTTTACTCCCTGCAAAATTTGAGGATTATAAACATATAAAGAAGTAAGCCTTGCGACTGCATCATCGCAAAACTTAGCATAGTTAAATTTTGGGTTATAATATTATATTGATTTAATGATAGCTAATTCAAATTATTTTTTGTGAAGCATTGCAAGGTTTGGCGTTTGTTACAATATTTAAGGTGTATATGGTGACTTGTTGAAAAAAAGATTTACACGACGGGTTCAATGCGTCATGAAAGTCTTGGTAACAGAGTATATTATGTACATAGACATAAAAAAGTCATACAGCTACGAAAGACTCCATATATAAACAGGCTAATACCAAACAGTCAATAAGTCCGTCATGTTTCACAACGCAGATCGTATCATACAATACACGATCTAAATAACAATCATGTTATACAGGAGTTTTGTTCTTAATGAGCGTAGCCGACAACATACACATCTATGGTTGAGTTATAAATACTTTACATAATATATCCCTTTCTACGTATACATACACTCTTCCCAATTTATGGATGTTAAATATATAGATCACTTCGCCTTGTGACTACATTCCCGCAAAGCTTGGCAAAATGAAACTTTTGAGTAACAATACAATATTTTTTAAAGTAATAACTCGTACTAATTCTGCTTTGTTAAGAATTGCAAAGTGTGGCGTGTGGTTCGTTGTTTCCGGTGTATGCTGGTGACTTGTACGGAGAATTACTCCTGACAATCGCCACGTGCAACCGAGTAGCCATAGAACAGAGTAACATCGAAGATACCTTGGAGAGGAGGACTCACGACCTCAAAGACTAGCAGCTGCATTTCAAAATTTTTAAATGGGTTTGATATGAGAATAATAAATACATAAAATCACTACGCCCCGTGACTGCATCGTCGCAAAGTTTGAAAAAAGTTGGACGAGCTATTTAATTAAAAAACCAAACATAATATTTTACAGTAAAATATACGATGTATAAATAAACATACAAAAATATATTATTTTTACACTATTATTCAAAATATAAAAATATATATTCAATAATTTTTTTTTATGAAAAAGCTCATCCACATTCTATTTTGTGAAGCTGTGCAAGGTATGCCGTGTGTTATGATGTTACGTGTATGCTGGTGACATGAGCTTCATCGTGAAACAGGGGAAGACAATTTCGGAAGACCAGTTTAGTCAGATGTAAGTCAGACAAGGCCATTGATAATAACTAGGAAAACGCTAAAGTCCCGTCGCGTTGATGGATGAGCTTTTTTGTAAGTTTTTAGTTTGCGTGGGGTCTCTTTACTTATCAAGTGCTTTTTGAACGCATTGTAGGTGATTGTTGTCAAGTTTCTATTGTTACTTGCTACTTGTTAATTGTTATTATAAACCTCAAAAAAACTTATATTAAAACCTTTATTTATATAGATTCTGGCTAATTTTTTAACTTTTTCTTTCAAAAAGCAATACATTACCATTTTCCATGTGAAATATGAACGTTCTACCACTAGAAACTAGTAAACACTACTTAACCATTAGTCAATATCGTAGAATTGTGTGATGAAACCTACTAAAATCCCAACAACAGCAATGTTTAATTTGATGTCCATACGGACGAATTCAAAGAAAATATTTTTCTACTCTGTCACGAAGTGGTTTCTAGAGTTGACGAGGCAGAAGAGCAAAGAAGAGAATATCAACTGAGATCAAGTTCTCGTAGACTCTCACAGGAGTAAACAGATACAGTGAACTAGCTTTCTAGGTACGGCAAGCTTTCGACAACATTATATAACTAGGGAAACGCCAAAGTCGTTGTTAAACGAGTGAGTTAGCCAAGTGTTTTGACTTCTTAAACCGGACCGTCTGGTCACCTTACAGGAACTCACTCTGCTTGCCACAACAATTACTTAAATTGAACATTCAAAATGCGAATCGTATTCAAAACGTATTAGCGTGAAACATTAACAAATTTCCAAGATAAAACAAAATCAACTAATTTTTGAACGAGTGAGAGTAGCGAACGTAGTGATTTCCATTCGACTTAAACGGCCCTAATTGTTTTTCTGCGTGCGTGTGTGTGTGTGTGTGTACGTTGAAAATCAGCCGAATCGCTGAACAGATTGCGCTGAAATTTTAAACAGACATCCGGTACGAGTTTATTGAGAACTGCTAACAAAATCAGCAAGATTCATTGCGATTTAAACCTACAATAAATAATAAACTGAAAAATAGACTTCCAATGTTTAGAAATTATTTTAACAATGTTTTAGATTTTGGAAAGATATTTTTTGTTTGTTATTCGCCTGGCCGTGAAATGCCGTGCCCATGCAAGGTCTGTCGAATGTTGCACGTCAAAGTACCCCCGAATTCCGCTCGTAGATTGAGTAAACCTTGCAATATTTTCACGTATTTCGTACTGGCTATGTTTACCATAGTAGGCCCTATTGCCACAGATGATGGACTACACTGCGTTATATATGCATTTCAAAACATGTTTAATTATTTTTGAAATACAATCTAAAAATTACAAAATCTTTCCCGACCAGGGGATTGAACCCACTTCTTTCACATTTCGGCTACAAGGGCGCCTTAGCCAACTAGACTAGGGAAACGCCAAAGTCGTAGTTAGACGAGTGAGCGAGTCATGTGGTGAGTACCCGGGAACATTTGCATTTAAGTTTGATAATTATATTCGTATAAACTAGGAAAACGCTAAAGTCCCGCCGCGTTGATGGATGAGCTTTTTATAGGTTTTAGTTTGCGTGGGATATCTTTACTTTTGCAAGTGCTTTGTTTTGCTGCCTACGCATTGTAGGTGAATGTTGTCAAGTTTCTTTTGTTTCTTGTCAATTGGTATTATTTACCGTAAAAAACTTGTATTAAAAGCTTTATTTCTATGGATTCTGGCTAAATTTTTCCACTTTTTCTTTCAAAAGGTACAACATAACCATAACCTTAATGTCCATGTATAATATGAACGTTGTAGCCCCACCCGTTTGGTCAGAATTGGCCCAAATGGCACGAAAATATCGCACAAAAAGTCAAAAAACGTATATTAAAAGCTTTATTTCTCTCGATTCTGGCTAACTTTTTCAACTTTTTCTTTCAGAAAGCAATACATCACCATTACCTTAATGTTCATGTGAAATATGAACGTTGTAGCCCCACCCGTTTGGTCAGAATTGGCCCAAATGGCACGAAAATATCGCACTAAAAATCGAAAAAAATCGTAAAAGTACGATATTCATGAGAAATATTTCTTCGATTGTACCCAAAAACGTGGCAAGTCTAAGTTCAGAGAAAACGAAGGTCGTGTCAAATTTTCATCAAGATCGCATATGCCGTTTGCCCGGTAGAGAGCAAACAAACAGACGGAAAAACAAAAAAAAAAACAAAACAAACAAAACAAACAAACAAACAAAAAAAAAAAAAAACAACGGAGCTAAATTTTTTGGGGGTCGGTGAAATTGAAGTCTTCGCTTCGCTCATCCAATAATAGTTTTTTAAAGTTTAGTTGGCATACGGGGACGGGCGCGTCAACTGTAAGGTCATAATGCGCATCTCTAGCCTATGATAGGCTAGGGAGGCCTTAGGTAGGGGGAAGAAAAGTAATGTAATCGGGTACAATGTTTTAGATTTTGAAAAGATATTTTTTGTTTGTTATTCGCCTGGCCGTGAAATGCCGTGCCCATGCAAGGTCAGTCGAATGTTGGACGTCAAGGTACCCCCAAATTTATCTATCTAATCGAAAGTAAATCAAAAGAACAATAAAAATTTAATTCAGTAAAGCAAAATCAAGGTGAATAGCCCTCGTGAAATATTTGAAATAACAGAATAAAAAAGTTTTAGGGGGATTTAAGTGGGTGTTTTACATGAAGTAGAGAAATAAAATAACAAATGACACAGCTTAAATTGTGTTTTTATTTATAAGATACAAAACATGTTATAAGATCAAGGCATGTGCCATTATAATCTCCTATAAGAAAGTAAACTCAAAAATATTTTAGATTTTCCGTCATAAATGTCTAAAATTTGCAGCACCTAAGCATGACAGGGATATGGAGGCATTTCTCCAGACAATACTGTGTCACCGCAACAATGAAAGAAATAGAGGTGTACGACATTAATCATAATAAATCATGAGTCAAGACTAAGTTGTTGTTATTCACACTATCACTTGAAAACAATTTAACATGTGACAAAGTATAAGTGAACAATGTACCTTCAACGTCAATTAAATTACACGACGGGTTAAATTAGTCACAAAGTCTTGGTAACAACGCAAATAAACATTGAGACAAAAAAGCAACATACACATCTACAGTCGAGTTATAAATACGTACCTTCATAAAATCTACTCGTGGTCTTTTCTATTTTTACTCCCTGCAAAATTTGCGGATTATGAACATATAAAGAACTTAGCCTTGAGACTGCATCATCGCAAAACTTAGCATAGTTAAATTTTGGGTTATAATATTATATTGATTTAATGATAGCTAATTCAAATTATTTTTCGTGAAGCATTGCAAGGTGTGGCGTTTGTTACAATATTTTAGGTGTATATGGTGACTTGTTGAAAAATAAAAAGATTTACACGACGGGTTCAATGCGTCATGAAAGTCTTGGTAACAGAGTATATTATGAACATAGACAAAAAAAAAGTCATACAGCTACGAAAGACTCCATATATAAACAGGCTAATACCAAACAGTCAATAAGTCCGTCATGTTTCACAACGCAGATCGTATCATTCAATACACGATCTAAATAACAATCATGTTTTACAGGAGTTTTGTTCTTAATGAGCGTAGCCGACAACATACACATTACACATCTATGGTCGAGTTATAAATACTTTACATAATATATCCCTTTCTACGTATACACTCTTCCCAATTTATGGATATTAAATATAAAGATCACTTCGCCTTGTGACTACATTCCCGCAAAGCTTGGCAAAATGAAATTTTGAGTAACTATATAATATTTTTTAAAGTAATAACTCGTACTTATTCTGATTTGTTAAGAATTGCAAAGTGTGGCGTGTGGTTCGTTGTTTTCGGTGTATGCTGGTGACTTGTACGGAGAATTACTCCTGACAATCGCCACGTGCAACGGAGTAGCCATAGAACATAGTCACATCGAAGATACCTTGGAGAGGAGGACTTACGATTTCAAAGACTATCAGCTGCATTACAAAACTTACAAAAAATTCACAAAGTTGAGAACACTTAGATAATATACAGGCTAAAACCAAACAGTAAACGAGTCTGTCATGTTTCACAACGCAGATCGTACCATACAATACACGATCGAGATAACACGGGTGTTATACAGGAGTTTCGTTGTTAATATGAGTTGCCAACAACAAACACATCTAAGGTAGAGATATAAATACTAAACTTAAACAATTCTACTCATAGTCCCTTCTACGTGAACACCCGTAAAAATGTGAGAAAAACAAATATACAAAATCACTTGGCGTGTACACAAAAAGTGTATGAGCCTAGACAACGGGAATCGTGCGAAACTCAACATTATTATTTATACTAGTCCAGAATAATGCAATGACACAAACGCAGAGTTATATTTCCATGTAGTAAGCGACTTAATGTCCACAACATCTGTGCCACATCCAGTGTTGCAAATAGAAACATGAAAAATTACAACAACATAAAATTAATAACATTATTTACGTTTGAAAAGTATAAATCAAATTTATATAGTGATAATTATAAATCTCCGCGTTTGTGCATGCGTTCATAATGACACCGTAAATTAGATTTTTGTCTGGCACGATAGGAACACTTTGTACACGGGAACTGCGGTTCTTTCCCGCATTCGTACTTAATGTGACGGGATAGAGCTTGTTTCACGGAGAATGTCTTGTTACACTTCAGACACTTGTGCGGCTCCTTGCGTCCACAGTCGTGTGTAATGTGGCTGGCTAGAAGGCGTTTTGTCGAGTAAGTCTTGCTACACTTCAAACATTTAAAACGCTCCTTGCGTCCACAGTCGAACTTCTGGTGGTACGTGAGACCCTTTTTCCACTTGTATGAACGAGGACAGTCTTGACACTGATGTTTTTCAGGGCCTGGTGTGCTATCAGGGACAGGGCGCCATTCCTGCTCGGCATCTGTAAAATTATAATTATAACTGAGAGTAAATGAAAAGAAGTAGCTTTGTGCTACATTTGCTGCATTATAACAATTATGAAATAAATACTATACCCAAACATAAAATCTCCACATAACCAGTACCAAGAATGATCCCCACACCACACCACACCAAAACCATAAAATATATTATCTTATTAACAATATATTTCTATTTTCATACTTACTAAGGAAAGTAAAACAGAAGCACAATAAAATAGAATTCAATTAGTGCAAAATCAAGGTAAATAGCACTCGTGGAGTAAGTACTAGGAAAACGCTCAGTTGGACGCGTTGTTGAGCGAGCACCGGTACGTGCAACATGACCCGAGTACGACATTCCCATAAGGCCCACCACACAGTGTAGGCCCAACTGGTACTAATTCACGTCATGCCTTCTAAAGTGTAACTTTGTATCTTGTTTTTTTAACATCATTTTTCGAATTATGATTACCAATAAGTCTTTAAAGTCTTGACCGATTTAGCTGGAAATTTGTAAAATAGGAGAGAATGTTGTACTTATTGACCCTGCCAAATTTCATAACGATCGGAACATTTTTTTTTTACAACCAACGATCGGATTTTGTTCAAAAACTACACAGCAACCCGCATAGGTGGTATGTACATGTGCCAAATTTCAGGTCGATCAGAGAAACGGTGCGACCTGTATCAAAGCAGTAACAGAAAGAAAAAAACAGACATTCGAGCCATAAGAGTCAAGTGGAGACGCTCGCTACGCTCGCTCAATTAGTATGTACACAACATCAAACAAGTAGGGAGTTTTCAGAAACAGTTAGTGATTTATAATAAAATTATGACATGCTGCTATCGCAAGTCAAGAGTTTTGCAAAATCTTATTCATATATAATAACCATTTACCATTCACAATCTTTCATCCTCGCATCCCTTCCTTTTTAGACCCTTTCATAAAGTTCTCGTTCGGCAGACGTGAGAAACACATTTTACCAACAAGCTGCGGGATCGAAAAGACATCGCCTCCCCACACCGCCACATTGGAAAATTATAAGTTGCTATAGAATATGGTCTCAGGATGGGAAATAGGGACTGTAATTATGATTAATAATGGGTAGACAAGACTAAATTATTAATAACAAGGCCATCGAAAACAAAAATTTATAATCAGCCATAATAACATGAAATTTGTCAGTTTTAAAGTAAAGTAACTTAATTTAGCAGATGTATTTCCAAAAAGTAGGTTTTTATTCTGTTATCCTTATACTTAAAGAAATGTGTTAATTAAGAGTGAGACACATTCGTTAAATTAATTGTCGTCGGGCAAATTAGCACGAAGAGAAGAGCATAGGGTTATTAATGACGATTTACCCAATGTACAGAAAATTTGGCTGAGCCAACACAACGGGAACTATATACATATTTACACTAATTTAGGCCAGAATAATTCAAATAACATTAACTCAACGATGTATATACAATATACATGTAAGTCGGCGGCATGTTATGTCTACAGCATCTGTAGTACATCCAGAGATGCAAAATAATAATGAAAGATTGCATTTTTCCACACCACAAAACATTAGAAAATAATATATACAATCTAAAACTATGGATCAAATTGGCATAGTGATAATTATAATTCTCCGCAGCATTTGTGCATGCGTTCACAACTGACCAGCACGGCAACCTCGATTTGAGTTCAAGTTATTGAGCAGGTTGTTGTCATTCTACAAAACATCTTGAGACAATTTTAAGTGAATAGATTGATGTTGGGCAGTTGACACGATGAGAAATGTATAGGGGTGTGCATGAATCTTTACAAAATTTACAGAAAATGGGAATTTAATTCTACATTAATGAAAGTGGGTTAACGGGAACATAAAGTATCTATAGTAAAACATGATTAAATAAATCAGTATCAACAATAATAATACCAAAAATTCAAAATCTGCGTTACCAGGGTAAGAAATGTCATTATTCCAAAACATAAACTGAAAGTTGTGAAATAAATAAATAACTTAAGAATAATAAAATAATATAACCATACTCAAAATATATTATTCAATTAAAATTTATTTTGCGACTCGTTTCTATCTTGCTAGAGTTTCCTTTTTGGCAAACTCTTAGTTACCATTGGGATAACACAGATCTATACCACACTCGTTCTTGATGTGATAGGTAAGGTCTTGAATCGTATCACTTCGTCTGTTGCATTTTGGACAACGCCAATACTTTCCTAGCACGAACTTCTTGTGAATGGTATAGAGTCTTTTCTTCGTTAAGACATGGCACAATCTGGGAACTCAAAGATTTTACATCTCTTATGTTAAAATGACTACGAAAATTTCCCTCAAAGCCAAATTTCTTGTTGCAGTTGGAACAAGTATAGTATTTACCGCAATCGTGTATAACAGTATACTTCAAATATTTTAAGAATTCCAAAACTTTACTGCATTTTGGGCAGCATAGATCATTCACGCTTCCGTTCTCTTTACAGGCCACTTCACCCTGGCCACCTAAAATATTGATGTTCTAGTTAAAGGCCTCGTATCATCATCCACTGCTGATCAGTAAGCCAGGGCTGAGGAGAGTCTGAAACAAGAATATCGATGTGTGTTACTTATTGGTAGTGTTGAAGCAGAATGGAGGAAGACAAAACCATACATTTTATTCTGAGCTCTGCTGGTCTAGAACGGTTATATGTATGCATGCTAAAGAGCACCAGCCTTTAGCGCATGTGACGGCCCTGTTCGAAACTTGTCGTTGCAAATTTTGTTGTCAAACAATATTTTGTCGATCGATACTGTATTATTGTTCAATGTAGGAAGCAAGTTTTTGTTTGCGATATCTCCCTTGGTACATTTAAACAGCTCAGATCACTACCACAATCTAGTGTGATGTCGCACATCCACGTATGCTATAGTTGTACAAACACCACTGTGGCCCGTGCCATTACATGCGCGCGTCTCCTGGCCGAGTTTACTCTCTGTTGTATGTGTGATCTGTGGAAACGGCCAAGTTATCGTTGGCAGACGCGAGGAACACATTGCACCAATAAGCTAAGGTTTTAAGGCTGCAGGATCGAAATAACAGCCGCACGACCACGTTAACAAGTGATTGCAGTAGAATGGCACGGTGTTGAGAAATATCGAGACATTCTTTATATTGGGTTCATGGAATGATTTTTTAAATTATCCAAATTAAATATGGTTTTCATACTTAAGTCATAACTGATGCATAATCGCATCAAGAACGTGAAACGTTAAGAATTTAATTTTGTTAATAAACTGTCAACGAAACAAGTTATTTTCTCATCTGTAAATTCTATGAGAAATTTACGTACTTAAAATTTCCTTCAGCAGTCAGCAATAAACAAAATTAAAAATTAAAATATTTGCAATTAATTTAATGTGAAAATCAGCTTTTTCGACAACGTTGGAGATATTTAAATCGAGTGAAACTTTAAGCACTGATCAGGGGTCGTCGTTGTAGCTGTTTAATATATCGTAAATGATTAATAGGAAAGGAGTTATGAATAATATAAAAATAACAACAATACAGCCTATTGTTTGTATCCATAAGATAAAATATGATACAATACATGTTATAAGATAAGATCAAAACATGTGTCATTATAATCATCCGTAAGAAAGGAATACATATTATATTAAGAAATATTACCTTAACAAAATGTCTAAAATACAGCTCCCAAGCATGTCATAAGCAGGGTAATGGAGGCATTTCCCTAGACATAAAACTAAGTCGACTGCACTGATGTATGAAATAAAGGTATAAAACATTAATCATAATAAATCATAAGTCAAGTCCAAATTGTTGTAATCCACACTCTCCATTGAAATAATTAAATATGTGGAAAAAGTATAAGAGGAAAAGGCACTTTCAAAAACATCAAAATTACACGGTGGGATGAATAAGTCACAAAAAATCTTGGTAATAACGTATTTAAACATTGGCACAAAAAAGTAATAAAGTAACTAATCCCTCCGTAAATAAACAGGCCTCAATGAGTCAATAAGTGAATGAAGTTTCACAACTCAGATCGTACTATTCAATACTTGATCTGAATAATGTGGGTGTTATACAAGAGTAACAACAAACACATCTACGGTCGAGTTGAGCAAATTGACTTACTTACGTACATTCACAAATTCTTCACATGGTTTTTTCTACTACAACACCCTTATAATTTTCTGGATAATAAACTTCTATAAAACTTCGCTTACAATAATTCCATTATCAAATGACATTCCTTTCGTTTGATGATAAGTACCAACGTCCACACGTAGATGATAAATAAAGTTCAATGTGAAGTACATATAAATGAATTCAAAGAATATCTGTTTGTTCTCTTTAATAAAGTAAATTCTTGAGATGACGAACTTGAAGAAGAATCTCGACTGATATCAAGTTCTTGTAGACTCTTACAGGAGCAGATAAATTACGTGAATTAGCTTTCTAGGCACGGCAATATTCTGAACACATTATATTATCATTATTATCAAAACATAAACATTTAATTTCCTGAAAATACTAAAAAGAGATATTTGTATAAAGATAAACGAAATAAAATATTTATTTAGCCAAAAATATAATTTAAAATATATACAATGACAATTTCGGAAGACCATCTTATTCAGACCAAAGTCAAACAAGGCCATTGACTACGAAATATCAGCAAGGCAATGAGCAATTCAATGTTTATAAGCCTCATATAGAGGATGTATGACCACCAAGAGGGTTTTGAATTCGTTTTTCTTTTATAAAAAGAATTGAGTTTATACATATTTAGTTTAAAGTCGATCGATGATAACTGCGCATGTAATAGATATCCTTCAGATACCAGGTACTGCAAGATGAGATTGAGCTTGTGAGTATAGCAAAAAACTTTTTGGGCCTAACGGTACTAGTTTTTTATCTATTGCGTTTTGAAATGCGCTGGAATTCCCTATCTTATGCATTGTAGATGAACAAAAACCTACACTTTCAATCGCATATCGTTGCGTAACATCGTGACCTGTTAATGAATATTAACAAATTTACGTGCAAAATGTAGATAATTTCACGACTAACATTATTTGCTTTTGAAAATGTGGTCAAACGGGGTTCGTTTTCGAGATATTTGAGATGTTTGGTCCAACTTCAACTCGTACGGCCGAGCGATTACAAGAATTACGACAACAGCGCCGTGACGTCGCACGCTGTAGTCGGCTGTCGATGACGAGAGACAGGGGTGGGTGTGGCCTACACCTTCAATGCCTATTCTGCTCGCTGCTCAGCATTCACATCAATATTTAGTTATCTGCTGCTCTAATTTGTAAACCAAATAGATTAGGCGGTAGACTAGTAGACAATTATGTGAACGTACTTATTGTTCATTCATTTATATTTATATTTTATTTGTTTATATTATTTATTTATTCCATTTCATCTATAAATCTACGAGCGTGTATGGGAGATTGCAAGACATGCTTGGGGCCTTGGTACATTTGCTAAATTAGGCCTAGATGAGACCACTTTCAAATCCACCTGTTCTTACCAAGAGATTACCAACAGAGGCTGTGGCAAATATACATAAAATATAAAAAGAAAAGAAAAGAGTAACTTACACGAAAAGATTACAAAAATTAAATCTATTAAGGATAAAGATATAAATAATTATTATTTCCGGAAAAAACAAAAGGAAAAAACACCGCACAGGCCAGGTCTCGAACCGGGTACCTCTTGCATGCTACGCGAACACGCTACGCTCATGCCACTCGAGTCCACGGCTTTGGGGCGGCTCAGATGAATACTCCTGCAGACAGACGCGGGGCGTTTGGGGGACGCTAAGAAAAAACCAAGGTCCACTGGATTTCCGCTAGGCTTCGCAGCCGCACACAGACCTCCGCTAGGAGAAGATACAGGGGACCTTGAGAAAAAACGAGCGTAAAAGCTCATTGTTTGCAATGCGGGCGCTGTTTACACTTGCAAATGAATCAGGCAATGTACGCACGACGAGAAGTGCATGGAGGTCTGGATGACGATAAGCTCACTGAAAAGAAAATTTGGATGAGCCGCGACAGCGGGAAATATGCGATTATTAACATAATTATATTTTATTAGGCCAGAATAATGGCAAATGACATAACCACAGCGATTTCTCTGCATGAAGCTGGCGACATATAATGTTCACAATATCTGCCGCACATCGAGGGTTGCAATACGATCATGAAAGTTTGCAACACTCCAGAACACAATAAAATAATGAACAAGGTTTAAAGTATATATCAAATTGAAATATATAGGAATACAATTTTCCGTGTTAGTGCTTGCGTGCATAATGACGCCGTAAAAGAGATGTTTGTGCGGCTCGATAGGAACACTTTGTACACGGGAACTGCGGCTTTTTCCCGCACTCGAGTTTGAAGTGGCGATACAAGCTTGACACGTGTCTAAACGTTTTGCCACAAGCTTTACACTGAGGTTGTTGTTTGTCAACGCATTCGTACTTAACGTGACGGGATAGCGCATGTTTCATCGAGAATGTCTTGCTACACTTCAGACACTTGTGCGGCTCCTTGCGACCACAGTCGTGTGTAATGTGCCTAGCTAGAGTTTTTTTTATTGAGAATGTCTTGCTACACTTTAGACACTTGGACTCTTTGCGTCCACAGTCGTGCTTCTGGTGGTACAGGAGATCCTTTTTCCTCTTGAAAGAACGAGGACAGTCTGACACTGATATGTTTCACAACCTGGTTTGCCGTCAGGAAGAGGTTGCCATTCCTGCTCAGCATCTGTAAAAATATAATTATATGAATGAGATGAAATATAAAAAAGTAACTTTGAGCTACATTTGCTGCACTATAAGTATTATGAAAAATAAACTATGCCCAAATATAAAAGCGCCAAATAACCAGTACCAAGCATGATCCACACCCCACCCCACAACAATATAATATGTATTATCTACTTTGACAATATCATTCAATTTTCATACTAACTAATCTAAACAAAACCAAACAAAAGCACAATAAAAAAGAATTCAATTGAGCAAAATCAAGGGTAATAGCGCTCGTGGAATTTTTAGTATTAACAGAACAACAAACAAGTAGGGAGTTTTCAGAACGTCAGTGATTTCCTATTATAACATGCTGCTATTGCGGTGTCGAGTGTTTTGTAAAATCTCATTGTTATTGGATGAGCGTAGCGAGCGAAGCGAAGATTCCATTTCACTACACTGGAGAGAAAAAATCCGGAATGTTTTTTTTTGTATTTTTGTCTGTCTTGTAACACGATTCCGGCTAAACCGATACTCCGATTGCGATGAAATTTTATGAAGGCCTTCGAAATCTCTGAACTAAGAACTGCCACGTTTTGAGCGCAATCGAAAAAATTATTTCTCATTAAAAGTCGCAGTTTTACGATTTTTTTCGGTTTTTTAAGACGTTTCTTCGGCTTATAACACCTACATGCTTTATCCGATTATAATGATTTTTTTACAGAACCTTAATTTTATGAATTTATATATTCGTGTTAAATTTGTGCGCAATCGAATAATTATTTCTTATGAAAATTTCAATATTACGATTTTTTCCTTTTTTTAAATCACGATTAATTAAAAAAAAATTAAGTAAATTTTTAGTTTAATTTAATTTAATTTTAAAAAAAATCTTCAACAAAGTAATTATTTTTTCACCGAACAACAGAAAATCCGCATAACACATGGCAGCTCAATGCACCAATTACGCTCATTCAACAACGCGACGGGACTTAAGCGTTTTCCTAGTATTATAACCATTTTGCATTCACATTCTTTCAACCCCGCATCCCTTCCTTTTTAATACACTAAATAAAGTTCTCGTCGGCAGACGTGAAGAACACATTTTACCAATAAGCATACGGAGCTGCGGGATCGAAAAGACATCGCCGCCCCACACCGACACATTGAACAATGATAAGTTGCTACAGATGGTCACAGAGGATGAGAAATATGGACTAATTATTAAACATGGGTTGACTCGAAAAATATATTAAGAACAAGGCCATCGGTTACAAAAATTAATAATCAGCCATTATAGGCTTAATATGAAATTTGTCAGTTATAAATTAAAGTGGCTTTGCAGAAGTATTTTCACCAGGTAGGTGCGAAATGATCCTACCTACCAGGCCGTAGCCTTTGAATACAATTAAATTTGATATATATTATGTCAAAATATATTATATTATGCAATTATTTGTTTGAAAATAAAAATATGAAACAATGAAACTATAGAGGAAAACACAGGTTAAATATATTTAGGAGGCAATCACAGTATAGTATGCCTGAATTTCGGACTTATAAGGTAATAATTCATTATCTGGTTATCCACAAGTCTAATTTTTCTTAAAGTTCATGTAAGGCGGGATACCTATACAACAAAACCGTAACAAAATTTGTATACCTGTAAGCTATTGTAAATGTAAATGGCATACTACTCCATTTGTCAATTACTCAGTTTTGTTTGAAAAAACTACCATAGTAAGTACACACGTATATGATTAATAAAATTCAATGTGATGTCCATTCTATTCTAGGATATCTTATGATTGCTTTCATGAAGTCGATTCTAGAGTTGACGAGGCAAAAGAAGAATCTCGACTGGTATCAAGTTCTCGTAGACTTTCACAGGAGCAGACAGATGGTAGAAGCAAGCCTTCTAGGCACGGAAAGCTTCTGTTTGCATTATCTAATAATTATAATCTAAACAAAGTTTTGATTTCCCTATGATACTAAAAAGAGATCTTGTAAGAAAAAAACGAGATTAAATATCAAGTAATCATAAAGATAAAATAAATGTAATGTTATCAAGGTAAGCTTCAGCGTGAAAGGTTAATAGGGAAAGACAATTTTGAAAGTCGAGCTTAGTCAGACGAGGCCATTGATTACGAAAATTAAAAATCAGCCATCTTAACGAGATTCAAAGTATGTAAGCTTCATTTAGAGGATGTATTTCCACACAAAAGGGATTTTAATTGTTTTTATTTAACAAAAAGGATATTGTATAGATACATTTAGTTTAATTGATTGTCGTCGGGCAACTAGCAATACGAGAAGTGCATGGAAGTGTTAATTACGATTAACCGAATAATAAGAAAATTGGGATGAGCAGCGACAACGGGAAATATGCGAGATATTATTTGAGGTCAGAATAATGTCAAATGACATCACCACAGCGATTTCTGTGCATGTAGTTAGCGACTTGTAATGTCCACAACATTTGTAGCACATCGAGTATTGCAATACATTCATGAAAGTTTGCCGCACCACACAACAATGAACTATAAAAAAATTAATCGAAATGACATAGTTTTAATCACAATTCCCCGTGTTTGTGCATAAGTTCATAATGACACCGTCAATGAGATTTTTGTGTTGCTCGACAGGAACACTTTAGACACGGGAACTGCGGTTGCTACCCGCATTCATGCTTGGCGTGATGATACAAGGTTGACATAGTTTTAAACGTTTTGCCACAAGCTTTACACTGAGGTTGTTGTTTGTCAACGCATTCGTTTTTAAGGGGCGGTATTCTAAGCCCCTGTCTCCTAAGCCCCTGGACCCTTTTTTGGCTTCTAAGCCCCTGTGACCGAAGGTTGTGCTACACGTTGCGAAGCGGGGCTAAGAAGACAAACCGGTCCGGGCTTTAGAAGACTAAAAGTCTTCTTAGGCCCTGTCTCCTAACGCCCGCACGATGTTTTTGTTCGGTCGCACACGTTGCAAGGCGGGCTGTACTTTGCTCGAGGTGAAACCATAAATTCCCAAATGTTGGTGGTGGGTGGGGGTGGGGGGATAAAAATAAATCATTAGCAATATTCGATTAATTAGATATTGCTTAACGTCTCAATTGACTCGAAAATGTTGCAATTAAATCATGTAGGCATTGCAAAAGCACTGTTTTAATATGCAATGATCCAACTTTTCAACTCCGTTTGTTTGCTGTTAAATTAACAAAAAAACTTCAAAACCTTTAACGTCGCTATTTTAAACGGGTACTCTTTCGGTTGGTATGGACAGTTTTTTTTATGTGCACCTAGGCCTACAAAACCTTTAACGTCGCTATTTTAAATCTAAAGTACCTACAAAACCTTTAACGTCGCTATTTTAAATCTAAAGTAGGCCGACCTACTGATCAAAAACTGTCCATAGGCCCTACCAACCGAAAGAGTTCCTTTAAACGAAAGTCATGAGAAATATTTCTTCGATTCCGTATCCGTATCCGTATCCGATTCCGATGCCGTATTCGGGTAGAGAGCGAACAAACAGACAGAAAAAAACAAAAAAAAAAACACAGCTAAATTTTTGGGGGGTCGGTGAAATTGAAGTCTTCGCTTCGCTCATCCAAAAATCGATAATAATAAACACTTCAAAATTCGTTATCATTTCTTATGGCTCATGGGAACGAACAAGGTTTTCGTGCGGGCGTTAGGAGACAGGGCCTAAGAAGACTTTAGTCTTCTAGCCCCGCTTCGCAAACGTGTAGCCACAACCGTCGGTCACAGGGGCTTAGAAGCCAAAAAAAGGTCCGGGGGCTTAGGAGACAGGGGCTTAGAAGCGGACACCGTATTTAATGTGACGGGATAAGGATTGTTTCATCTTGAATGTCTTGCTACACTTCAGACATTTGTGCGGATCCATGCGTCCACAGTCTTGTGTAACGTGGCTGGTTAGTTGGTGTTTCATCGAGAATGTCTTGCTACACTTCAGACACTTGTGAGGCTCCTTGCGTCCACAGTCGTGCTTCTGGTGGTACGCGAGATCCTTTTTCCTCTTGTATGAACGAGGACAGTCTTGACACTGATGTCTTTCAGAGCCTGGTTTGCTATCAGGAACGGTCCGCCATTCCTGCACGGCATCTGTATAATTAAAAATAAGAGTAAATGAAAAGAAGCAGCTTTGAGCTACATTTGCTGCACTATAAGAATTATGAGAAAATACTTTACCCATACATAAAAAGTTCACATAACCAGCACCAAGCATAATTTCCACACAACAACACATTAAAACGATAAAATATATTATTTTCTTAGACAGTATAATTCTATTTTCATACTTACTAATCTAAAGTAAAACAAGCACAATAAAATAGAATTCAACAGTGCAGAATCAAGGTAAATAGCGCTCGTGGAATATTAGTATTTACACAACATAAAACAAGTAGGGAGTTTTCAGAACCAGTTAGTGATTTCTTATTATGGCATGCTGCTATCGCGGTGTCGAGTGGTTTGTAATATCAGTCTTATATTAGAACCATTTACCATTCACATTCTTTCACCCTAGCATCCCTTCCTTTTTAATACCCTTTAATTAAGTTATGGTCGGCAGACGTGAAGAACACATTTTACCAATAATCTTACGGAGCTGCAGGATCGCTGCTGTATAGAGCTACATTTGCACTATTATAAGAATTACGAAATAAATACTATACCCAAACATGAAATCTCCACATAACCAGTATCAAGCAAGATCCCCACACCACACCACACCTCAACCAAATAATAAATATTATCTACTGTGACAATAACTTACTGT
>JAMZAV010008832.1:0-26827 GCA_024449915.1 Sweltsa coloradensis | reverse complement strand
AAACATCGTTTACAGAGCCCGAGTACGGGAAGTTTAGTTTTAGTTTTAGAGCTATTAATTCAAGTTATTTCCAAACTGTCTCTATTATTGTGCATAACATATAGTACTTTTAAACACATAATGGTTTTGGACAATCAAATTGAAATTTCAAAAACAACTATAGAATGGTGAAAAAGAAATCGCCTTCGCCGAAAGGGCCTCCAGCGGCTGGAGCTTTGCCCCAGACCCCAACTGCCACCCACGACATCTGCTAGTAAATTTGCACTCCCTTCCCCCCCCCCCCCCCCAACTTTCAAAACGTTCCTACGCTCCTGACTCTGACAAACTTCATTGGCATAGTTTTTCTCACTCTGCACACTATTACAAAATTTATAATTGTTTAGGTGAGTGGCGTAAGGAAGGGAATGAAATAATATATTAGAAGCACTCTTTGGGAAGGAACGTGAACACGTTGAAATTATGTCGAACGCACAAATCACAAACATATTTACATTAGTTGCGTGTAATTTTTTTCTCAAAAACGTTCATTGCACTTTGGAACATTTAAACTTTTCAAAGTTCGTATTTTTTAGTTCATTTTTATTTTTAAATAACTTTCACATGTATTCTCGGGTAGCCCGTTTACTTTACATGATTTCATCCCCTTTCTCCTTTGCACACTCCCGTATTTGCACGCTATGTTACAGAATAATGTGAGTTCTACGCAACGCCACAGTTTATTATATAATTTGCTCCACAATCGTGACGATACTTAATATCCTAAAAACATATGCATTAGGGTAACCGCACAGTAGGCTCAAGCGTAAAGAGCGAGATTCTGAGTCGGCAGGTTCCGGGTTCGAATCCCGTCGAGACCGGCCCTTGTAACTATTTGTTGTAGCTATTTAACAAATATTATGTTTTTGAATTCTTTTGAGTACTTCTTATAAATAAATGTTGAGTGCAGTGCCTTCAATATTTCGTAAATACCTAGTTTGGTAGTTCACTGTTTCCTTCTAGCGTTGAGTCACTCAACGCTTCTAGTAGGAGACGTTATTAATGATTTGATTGCGGATTTGATAACACTAGGAAAACGCTAAAGTCCCGTCGCGTTGATGGATGAGATTTTTGTAAGTTTTTAGTTTGCGTGGGATCTATTTACTTATCAAGTGCCTTTTGAACGCATTGTTGGTGATTGTTGTCAAGTTTCTATTGTTACTTGTAAATTGTTATTATAAACCTAAAAAAAAATTCATATTAAAACCTTTATTCTACGGATTCTGTCGAACTTTTTCAACTTTTTCTTTCAAAAAGTAATACATCACCATTACCTTAATGTCCATGTGAAATATGAACGTTTTAGCCCCACCAGTTTGGTCAGAATCGGCCCAAATGTCACGAAAATATCTCACTAAAAATTGAAAAAAATCGTAAAAGTACTATATTTATGAGAAATATTTCTTCGATTGTACCCAAAAACGTGGCAAGTCTAGGTTCAGAGATTTCGAAGGTCCCCTCCAATTTTCATCAAGATCGCATATGCCGTTTGCCCGGTAGAGAGCGAACAAACAGACAGAAAAACAAACAACAAAAAAAACAGCCGAGCTAAATTGTTTTGGGGGTCGGTGAAATTGAAGTCTTCGCTTCTCTTATCCAACAACAAATGTCTTGTAATCCGATCAAATAGGTGTGACGCACGTAAACAACCCTGACAACACTATACAGACTACAAATGTTGTCGAAGTGCATGACATTTGGATTTCGACTGAGAAGTCGCGCTCTTGAGGAGCTATGATTATTATTAGATTTATTTGATATCATAACAATATCTTATATTCAGACATTTCCATAAAATACAATACAGGGAAACGGGAGATTCGCGTTGCATGCATCCCCAATGTCTGACTTTGGTGTGCTCCTAATTTTCCATTCCTTCGTTCAATTTCGGGTTAGCTAGGGTAGCTATAGCTAGCCTATATGGTCGACATTCGACAAATAAGTTTCTATGCGATATTATATTCTTTGGAAGTAATTCAACAATTTTTGGTTCTAGAAAATTCGGACGATTTTTTAACATTGAATACTTAACATTCATATAAAGGATTTCCAACAAACCAGTCAATATTTCGATTTACAATATTCTCTCGCAGTCCGTTTTATTGTTAGTGTTCCTTGTTAATAATTGTCACAACTTCCCACAGTTTCACTGAATCAGTTTTTATCTAGTATTTTAAAATATGAATACAATCTCAAGTCTCAACACCTGGCACGTGTAAGAAAAATGATAAACGAATTTGTGCACTTCACCATTGAGCATCAGTAATAATATTTTCCATTGATCAAGCCCGAGTCGTCCTCACGCTTACTAGTGTCCAATTTGGCAAAAATTTGCTAATAAAATGCAAATCAACCACAAGAAAGACGGTACAACCCCAAGAATGGTTATTGACGGTCCATCCTTAGATCGAAATATTATGTTTCTCTTTGAAGCTGGGTGGGGCTGCGCTCCTTGTAGGCCGATTAGTTCTTCAACTTGTTCTCCCCCCTGGCTTTTGAGTTTAGGGCCAGGCCCATTAACCAAACTCACTGGCATTTTCTCTAATCTTAGTACTGTGGGCCTAGACGTACGTTATTATAAACATTGTGTGCTATTGTAAAAAGTGTGCATTGTTCCTCCTTTTAATTTTCTGCATCAAGATTCGGCCAATGTGGTACATGAACGCAACAGATTACTATACTTTGTTGTTGATAGCGATCGTGTTATTTACAGGTTTCGGTGACAGTGACAGTGAGAGCTAATTGACCCGCCTACAGCTACACTCACATCATGCACTGCAATCGAAACCAACATTATGTTTTATGGTTCACCAGTTTCACTGAGATTCGATAACCGTTGCGTAATATTGTTCATGATAAGAATATTTCTCCTGTTTATTACAGCTACTAGTTGTCTCACCTAACGTAATCGAGTGACCTGGATAGAAAGCAACAGAACGGACTATGTTGCGACGCCACGCCTCCAGACCTAGCTGGGCGACCTTGCAAATAGCCGGTTTGCCGTAATTAATCATCTATATCAGTTGCAGTTAACTCTGGAGGGGTTTTGTCGAGTCTTGGTCAGCCATTGTTGTTGCACGGATTGTTAATTAAAAGTAAGGCGTGGTTTTCTTTTGACCACCTTGTTCTCGTAAGTTTGGATGCAGATTTTGACCACACCCTACCTGTCCTCTCCTCTTGTTTGTCTTCTTGACTCGAATCTAACTGTTGCCTTGATCGGCAACCGACCTTCAACTCGGCAAAGTTATTTTCATCCAGCTATGTGGACAAGTTTTTCTTGCAAACACAATAAAAGTAAATGAAAAATTAAATCTTGTGTCTACTTCTAAGTCTAACGGTTAACGTATTTTTATTTTCAAAACATGTTTCAACGAGAGTGAAACTTCTGTACAGACCGATGTATTTAGTGAAATGAAATTGAGAGTGGATGTTCAAGACTTGGTTATTCGGTCAGAAAGTTCGTCCACAATACGTAACACGTATGCTTGCGTGCCGTTGCCATAATTATAGAAAACTGTGGGAGGAGAGCTAGGGTTAGCTCCTCTCCTAATGCGTTTCTTTGCTTGTACTGAAAGTTGAAACCACAAAAGATTTCCTTCTCCAAACAAGTACTTCATCATCACGTGCAACAATGATATTGAATAGACGAAATTGGGGCAAATAACGTGTTACATAGTAATGGTAAATTAATTAAATGCTGATATCAACATTTTCAGCAGCCCAATGTTAAAAATAAATTAAAACAAACATATTTGTAAATAAAAAATGTTAAATAAAATGTTTTTTTATTTTACTGGATGAGCGTAGTGAGCGAAGCGAAGATTCCATTTCACTTCACTGGAGAAAAAATCCGGAATGTTTTTTTTGTATTTTTGTGTTTGTCCACACGATTCCGGCTAAACCGATAATCTAATTGCGATGAAATTTTGTGGAGGCCTTCGAAATCTCTAAACTTAAAACTGCCACGTTTTTCAGCGCAATCGAAAAATTGTTTCTCATTAAAATCGCAATTTTACGATTTTTTTCGATTTAAAAAAAATTTCTTCGACTTATAACACCTACCTACATGCTTTATCCGATTGTTATGATTTTTTCACAAAACCTTTTTATTCGTGTGAAATTTGAGCGCAATCGAAAAAATATTTCTTATGAAAATCGCAATTTTACGATTTTTTTTATTATTTTTAAAACATTCTTCGACTTATAATACCTACATGCTTTATCCGATTGTAATGATTTTTTCATAGAAAACTCACTTTTATGAATTTATATATTTGTGTAAAATTTGAGCGCAATCGAAAAATAATTTCTAATGAAAATCGCAATTTTACACTTTTTACGTTTAAAAAAACATAAGCTCATCCAACAACGCGCCTGAAAAAGCGGACGTAAGTCGTTGATAGACGAGTGTGCGAGTCATGTGTTGAGTACCCGAGAACATTTCCATTTAAGTTGATTGATATATTATGAGTTTTGAGTTAAATTGTAGGCCTACAAGGGCGCGACAACTGTCCTGCAAGGTCATTGGAAGAGCGAAGCGAAGTCTTCAATTTCACTTACCCCGAGAAAAATAGCTCGGGGGATTTTTTTGTTTGTTTTTGTCTGTTTGTTCACTCTCTACCGGGCAATCGGCTATCAACCAGGAAGCTTCGCAAACGCTTTTTCAGGCACGTTGTTGGATGAGCATATGTTTTTTAAAACGAAAAAGTGTAAAATTGCGATTTTCACGAGAAAATTATTTTTCGATTGCGTTTCAAATTTTACACAAATATATAAATTCATAAAATTGAGGTTCTGTGAAAATATCAAAACCCAATCGGATAAAGCATATAGATGTTATAAGTCGAAGAAATTTTTTTAACGAACAATGCGTAAAATTGCGATTTTCATAAAAAAATTGTTTTTCGATTGCGCTCAAATTTCACACCAATATTTTAAATTTCCCATAAAATTAAGGTTTTGTTGGATGAGCGTAGCGAGCGTAGCGAGCGAAGCGAACATTCCTTTTAAATACACTGAGAAAAAAATCCGGAATGTTTTTTTTCTTTTCTTCTTTTTTCTTTTTTCTTTTTTTCTTTTTTTTTCTTTTGTATTTTTGTGTTTTTGTCCACACGGTTCCGGCTAAACCGATACTCCAATTGCGATGAAATTTTATGGAGGCCTTCGAAATCTCTGAACTTAGAACTGCCACGTTTTTGAGCGCAATCAAAAAAATTATTTCTCATTAAAATCGCAATTTTACGATTTTTTCGATTTTTTAAAAATTTCTTCGACTTATAACACCTACATGCTTATCTGATTGTTATGATTTTTTCACAAAACCTCAATTTTATGAATTAATATATTCCTGTGAAATTTGAGCGCAATAGAAAAATTATTTCTTATGAAAATCGCAATTTAACATTTTTTTTAAATTTTTAAAACATTCTTCGACTTTTAACATCTACATGCTTTATCCGATTGTAATGATATTTTCAGAACCTCAATTTTATGAATTTATATATTTGTGTAAAATTTGAGCGCAATCGAAAAATAATTTCTCATGAAAATCGCAATTTTACACTTTTTTCGTTTAAAAAAACATACGCTCATCCAACAGCGCGCCTGAAAAAGCGTTTGCGAAGCTTCCTAGTAAAAAATCATAACAATCGGATAAAGCATGTAGGTGTTATAAGTCGAAGAAATTTTTTAAAAATCGAAAAAAATCGTGATTTTAATGATAAATAATTTTTCAATTGCGCTCAAAAACGCGGCAGTTCTAAGTTCAGAGATTTCGAAAGCCTCTACAAAATTTCATCGCAATTGGAGTATCGGTTTAGCCGAAATCGTGTGGACAAACACACAAAAATACAAAAAAAAAAAAAACATTCCGGATTTTTTTCTCCAGTGTAGTGAAATGGAATCTTCGCTTCGCTCGCTACGCTCATCCAAAAATTGAAGGGGACCTTTTAGACCTGCCACGTTTTTTGCTTCAATCGAATAAATATTTTTCAAGAATATATCGTACTTTTACGATTATTTTCGATTTTTAATGCGATATTTTCGTGGGTCGATTATGACCCAACGGGTGGGGCTATGTTCATTGGATGAGCGAAGCGAAGATTTCAATTTCACTGACCCCACAAAAAATTTAGCTCGGGTGTTTTTTGTCTGTTCGTTGTTGTTGGTTTTGTTTTTTTCTGTTCGCTCTCTACCGGGCAAACGGCATGCGATCTTGATGAAAATTGAAGGGGACCTTCGAAATTTCTGAGATCTGCTACGTTTTTGGGTACAATCGAATAAATATTTCTCATGAATATCGTACTTTTACGATTTTTTTCGATTTTAGTGCGATTTTTTCGTGACATTTGGGCCGATTCTGACCAAACGGTGGGGTCTACTACGTTCATATTTTATATGGACATTAAGGTAATGGTGATGTATTGTCTTTTGAAAGAAAAGTAGAAAAAGTTAGCCAGAATCCATAGAATAAATGTTTTAATATGAGTTTTTTTTATGTATATAATAACAATCAAGTAACAATAGAAACTTGACAACAATCGCCTACAATGCGTTCAAAAAGCACTTGCAAAAGTAAAGAGATCCCACGCAAACTAAAAACTTACAAAAAAGTTCATCCATCAACGCGACTAAAAAAAGCGTTCGCGAAGCGGCCTAGTATTTTACATGGACATCGTGTAATGTAATTCTTTTTGAAAGAAAAATAAGAAAAAGTTAGCCAGAATTCATAGAAAAAGGTTATAATATAAGCCTTTTGCAGGTGTATATAACAAGTAACTATAGAAGCTTGACAACAATCACCTACAATGCGTACAAACATCAAGTCTTTGGGCCTCGAGATATTTTACGTTCTATTGTTATTGGTTAAACGAGGGAGCGAAGCGACTGAGTGTCTCCATCAACTCAAACGGCACTTATTCTGTGAGTCTGTGTGTCTGTTCATCAAAAATCAGCCGAATCGCTGAGCAGATTGCGCTAAAATTTTAAACAGATATCCGGTACGAGTTTACTGAGAACTATTGACAATATCAGCTAGTTCCATTGCGATTTAAATTTACAAGAAATAATAAATTGAAAAATAGGCTGATAAGGAATTATTTTAACGACAATGGTTTTGTTTTTGACAACAATTTTTTGTTTGTTACTTTTGACTGGCTGTGTAATGCAGTGCCCAAGGTTTATCGAATCTTGCACGCTCAAGGTACCCCCAAATTCCGTTAGGATATTAAGTAAATCTTGCAATATTTACACGTATTTCTTACTGGCTATGTTTTCCATAGTATTGTCACAGATGGTAGACTACACTGCGTTATATGCATTTCAAAAACATGTGTAATAATTTTTTGGATTAACGAAGCGAAGAATTCAATTTCATTTACTTTTTTCCACTTACGTTCCCCCAAGAAAAATAGCTCGGGTGTTTTGTTTTAGTTATTATTGTTTTTTGTCTGTTTTGCGCTCTACCGGGCAAACGGCACATGCGATCTTGATGAAAATTGGAGGGGACTTCGAAATCTCTGAACTTAGACCTGCCTCGTTTTTGGGTATAATCGAAGAAATATTTCTCATGAATATCCTACTTTAACGATTTTTTTCCCGGGTTTTTTAATACGATATTTTCGTGATATTTGGGCCGATTCTGACCAAACGGGTAGGGCTACAACGTTCATATTTTACATTGACATAAATAAGAATATTATGGTGATGTAGTGCCTTGTGAAAGAAAAAGTTAATCAAACTTCATATAAATAAACGTTTTAATATAAGCCTGTTACAGATGTAGGTACAACAAGTAGGCCCTAATATCAAGTAACTATAGAAAAAGTAACGAGATCCCACTTAAAAACGTAATCATTGAACAGAAATATTCAAAAAAGCTCATCTGTCAACGCGACTAGAAATAGCGTTCGCGAAGCGGCCTAGTAAAATACAATCCAGAAATTACAAAATCTTTCCCGACTAGGGGATTGAACCCAGGTAGGTCTCCCACATTTTGGGTATAAGGGCGCCTTATCCTACTAGACTAGGAAAAAAACGCCAAAGTCTTTGTTAGACGAGTGAACGAGTTATGTGTTGAATACGCCGGAACATATGCATACAAGTTGATTGATATATAGGTATAAATGGTAGGGGTTTGAGTTTATTTGTTAACTTATAAGAGCGCGTCAACTGCAAGGCCATAATGCGCCACTCTCTCTAGCCTATGATGCTAGGGAGGAAAGACCAACGCTGTCTAGAATCCAGTCTTAGGTGTAGGGGGAGAAAAGGGAATGATACCGGGTACTCAACCCATGGCTCACTCACTCGTCTAAGGTCTACAACGGTTGCTGCTGGAAGTACTGAACCAGTAAGCCAGGACCCGTTCCGTTAACTGCAGCTGCTGTCCTGTCAGCAGTGTGCTGAGCGTCCCGTAAATTGCTTGCCCAGCGCCTTCAGCACAGATAATAGAGTAGGCCTACAACTTTCCAGTTATTATCTGTGCTGGAAGTGCTGGAGTTTTTTCGCCCAGTATTCGTCACTAAAGCTGGCTGCTGGTTCAGTACGTCCAGCAGTTAACGGAAGGAACGCAACCAACGACTTTGGCGTTTTCCTAGTAAAATGACAGGAAGAAAAGCATGCAATAAATGCGAGAAGCCCATATAATAGGACAGTCTTGTGCAGGCGCGTAGGAAGGGGGGGGAATGGGGGGAATTTCCCCCCCCCACTTTTTACCGTGACCCCCCCACTTCAGAATCTTAGAAATTCAGTCTCGCCGTAAATACGCACAGAAACAAATTCCAAATAACGAATTTTAAGTGATAAGACTATTAAAAGTGATTTTAATCCATTATACTTACTGATAATGACTTGTTTTGGCACGTCTGCAGTGTATTCTCCACTTCCCTTTCCCTTACCTTATACCTCCTTAAGAGTAATGACCAACAATTTCGACAATCCTATTATTGTTGGACGTGATCAATGATAAGCCTATGCATATTCAATGGTTGTAGCATGCATGGTCTATCTCTTAACTATTCCAATTTTATTTATAGTTTTATAGTTTTTACTGTACAAAAAATACATTAATTTGGTATTGCATTCAGCCCACGATTTTTTTCTAGAACGCACCAAACACACTCTAAAAACCTAATTTTCAAAATTTTCGCCTGCGGCGCTGTAGTTGGGGGCTCTGCCCCCCAAACCCCCGTGTTTGACAGCAGATTTGTTGTTCCCCCCCCACTCGAAAAGGAGTTCCTACGCGCCTGGTCTTGTGTTGTGTTGTGTGTGGGCTAAATGACGGTAATAATTCTTGCAAGTTCATGCATATTTAACTAGGAAACGCTCAGTTGGACGCGTTGATAAGCGAGCACGTGCTATAGCTAGACCCACAATGCACATTTTTTTAAATTTTAAAATTTGCGACGTTCGCTGTCCACAGGGCCATGTTTCCGATATTATTTATTATTGCCAAGGTATTTGGGTAAACCCGTATGTAAATCTTTACTTTGTGGATAAAATCCACCGCCATCTAGAGGACCTTGACTCATTGGGAAAAATATTTAAACTCTTTGGCAACGTCATTGCTCTTTGGTGACAAATAATAGACTGCTTCCTCGAAAGTATTTTGATTACTTCTAGGTGGCAGTGCATTAGAAACTTCGCGCGTCTTTTCGTTGCCATGGCAACGTTACTTTTGTTATAATGTAATTTCCATCTACACTACTTATCGGATCAAACTAAAATTAACATATTCGTGACCGGACGGACATTCTAAATGATTTGGCTATCTCAGATTTTGTCGCCGGTTAGTTTGAAAAAAAACTTTCGATTAACTTTAATGTAACTTTTTAACTTTTTGAACGATTTTGCCACAAAACTAATGGCATTCAACCGAGAACAAAGCTTGCGGATGGTCAAAATTTCAACTCGATCCGAGCCTCCGTTCGAACGTTATGGCGAGACATACAAACAAACAAAAACAAACAAAAAACAAACAAAACGAGTGACAAATTTTTCCGGCAGAGTCAAATGGAAACGCTCGCTTCGCTCGCTTAATTAAGAAAAAAGGTTCTGCCACGGAGTGAAAACAATACTAGGAAACGCTCAGTTGGACGCGTTGATAAGCGAGCACGTGCTATAGCTAGACCCACATTGCACATTTTTTTAAATTTTAAAATTTGCGACGTTCGCTGTCCACAGGATTTTATTATTATTTTATTATTGCCAAGGTATTTGGGTAAACCCGTGTGTAAACCTTTACTTTGTGGATAAAATCCACCGCCATCTAGAGGACCTTGACTCCTTGGGAAAACTATTTAAACTCTTTGTTGACAAATAATAGACTGCTTCCTCGAAAGTATTTTGATTACTTCTAGGTGGCAGTGCATTAGAAACTTCGCGCGTCTTTTCGTTGCCATGGCAACGTTACTTTTGTTATAATGTAATTTCCATCTACACTACTTATCGGATCAAAATAAAATTAACATATTCGTGACCGGACGGACATTCTAAATGATTTGGCTATCTCAGATTTTGTCCCCGTTAAGTTTTAGAAAAAAAAATTCGATTAACTTTAATGTAACTTTTTAACTTTTTGAACGATTTTGCCACAAAACTAATGGCATTCAATCGGGAACGAAGCTTGCGGATGGTCAAAATTTCAACTCGATCCGAGCCTCCGTTCGAACGTTATGGCGAGACATCAAACAAACAAAAAAAAAAAAAAAAAAAAACAAACAAAAAAAAAAAAAAAACAAACAAAAAAAAAAAACAAAACGAGTGACAATTTTTCCGGCAGAGTCAAATGGAAACGCTCGCTTCGCTCGCTTAATTGGATGAGCGTAGCGAGCGTAGCGAGCGAAGCGAAGATTCCATTTCACTACACTGGAGAAAAAAATCCGGAATGTTTTTTTTCTTTTTTTTTCTTTTTTTTGTATTTTTGTGTGTCTGTTACCACGATTACGGCTAAACCGATACTCCGATTGCGATGAAATTTTATGGAGGTCTTCGAAATCTCTGAACTTAGAACTGCCACGTTTTTGACGCAATCTGGAAATTTTTCTTATAAAAACCAATTTTTTACGATTTTTTTCGATTTTTAAAAAATTTCTTCAAACTCTAACACCTACATGCTTTTATTCGTTTGTAATGATTTTTTCACATAACCCTTATTTTATAAATTAAGATATTCGGTTTTGAAAATTTGAGCGTAATCGAAAAATTTATTCTCATGAAAATCGAAATTTTTACGGGTTTTTTTTCTTTTTTAAAAACAATTCTTTGACTTATAACACCTACATGCTTTATCCTATTGTAATGATTTTTTCACAGATCCCTTATTTCATGAATTAATGTACTCGTGTTTAAATTTGAGCGCAATCGAATAATTATTTCTTATGAAAATTGCAATTTTACGATTTTTTTTTTTTTTTTTAAATTACGATGATTAAAAAAATTTAAAATTTAATTTTATTTAATTTTATTTAATTTTAAAAAAAATCTTCGACTTAGTAATGATTTTTGCACAGAACAACAGAAAATCCGCGTTACACATGGCAGCTCAATGCACCAATTACGCTCATCCAACAACGCGGCGGGGGCTTTAAGCGTTTTCCTAGTTCTAATAATTTGGTGAAAACTCAACCTCAGAAAAGTAAAATAAGTCAACAATATTATCTGGCTGAAGAGTCGGTCACTCATTGGTAAGGCCTCAGAGAAGAAGCATCGATTAATCGATCTTGATAGCCAACTTCGTGTTCGAGATCTCGTACAATCGAATTCTGAAAATGAAATGCAACATGGCGGAAAACGATGCATTTCTCAAAAATGTCAACGTTTTTACTTTTTATTGTCATTTTCTTAAACCAGGTAATTTTTTCATTGTCTGAGGGTATAGTAGTAGGCCTATCTATGGTCTAGCCTAGGCCTAGTTCTTTTATTGATGAAGCGTTACCTCGCTTTAGGCCTAGGGACTATATTATGTGACCTGGTCAGGTCTCGGCAACTGGGCCTTTTCTTGATGAAACTGACCCGGTAGGTAGGGTAGGCGTAGGCGTAGGCCTGTAGGCCTAGGCTAGGCAGAAAAAATCTATGATCAGAAGTTGGTTGGGGACACGACACGGAGACATAATTAGAAGGGCTAGCCTAGGCCTAGGCGTAGGCCTAGGCCTATTCCCTACCCTAGGTAGGCCTGGGGCCTGAGCTAGGACCAGGCTATAGGACGTCAACAAACCAATTGGCCTAGCCTAGCCCTAGCCCTAGTCTAGGCCTAAATACATTTCACTAATGAAAAGATCTTGGCCATTGAAATGGATATTAGTACCTAAATACTCAAATGGCTTCTAGACTAGGACCACCAGGGGCGTAGGAATATGGGGTGCAGTTGCAACCGGGCCCCGAGAGATTGAGGGCCCATGGCAAGGGTACTTTTATCGTAGGAACTGGCAAACTTTTCAACATTGTCTTCGGATGGGAAAAGTAGGTTAGGGGGAGGGGGGGGGGGGCACGAAGCGAGTAATAATGATTATAACTAGGAAAACGCTAAAGTCCCGCCGCGTTGATGGATGAGCTTTTTAAAATTTTTAGTTTGCATGGGATATCTTTACTTTTGCAAGTTCTTTGTTTTGCTGCCTACGCATTGTAGGTGATTGTTACTTTCTTTACTGCACACTAATGATTCTCGTTTTATAGTGTGAAGATTTCATCGTAGTAACTAGTAACCGTTTAAAAACTTTGCTTCGGAAATTATATGAACCTTTTCCGCCATCAGGTAACTCAGGTCATTCAACACCCAAAAATATAATTATCAAAAACATGTCAGAGCAAAGATAATAGCTAAGATAGAGCAAGTTTGAAAGACAAAATTATCTTTTGAATTTGATAAAGAAATTTTAAATAAATTTTCTAATGACGATGATGTGGCAATCTACAGAATGTGTCGTCGATCCTATTTTTGTCTCCGATTTTTGGTTGGGTACTTGCTGCACAATAAAAAATTTTCACAAAAAACAATGATCGTGATTGGATAAAGTAAAAAAAAAAAAAGACTTGCCCGCATACTTTGTCGGAGCCCAGCTTTACACACTCGTGGCCTTGAGAAATATCTTCTATTGCAAGAGAAATGCTTGCTGCTGGGGGGGTTTGGGGACGCTGTGGACTAATTTTTTGCTTACCCGTCGTTCTTGATGGCACAAACAAATCTGATTGATTATCTTTCAGTGATGAGTATCCCCAAATGTACGTTTTAAAAATGATCGGTTTTAATTTTCTCACTGAATAACCTTTAACTTTTCTGATTTTTTTGGGTGAGTGCCCACAATGTTCACCTTTTGTATTTGATTTATCGACTTAAACTATCACCCCCCAAAATAAAATAACTCCCAAAATAGACCGATTTCATGACGCCGCCCCATGCTCATTTGGTAAGAGCACCCGCCCCGACCCCCCGGGACATAGCGGGAGACCGGGCCGGGTTCTTTTCCCCAGTGGAGACAATTTTAATACAATATATTTAAGATTTTCGTTTGACAGTCCGAAATTTAAAAACCAAACGACCCCAAACGGAACACTATGTTACTTTCCTTTTTTAAAAAGGGGCCTTGCGCTTGACCCAAACTCAGAAACTTATACTTGTTGGGTGATTTTAGTTTTTTATCCTGTCGGGTTTGCAAAAAAAAGGGAAAGGGTTTTTGTTAACATTTTTTTAGAAGATTAATAGGCCCAAGAGACTAACTCCCATCTGATTTCAGACTAATTTCATTATATTTTGTGTGCATGTTTTTTATTTCCCAAGCGGGACTGTCGACCATTTTGTTAGTAATAAATCTTAAAATAAATTTTAGCTTAAAAATAGAACCCTTATTCATTTTTAAAAATTCGCCTAAAAAACGTTTTTTGGCCACCTATAAAGGCATCTTTTAAAAAAAAATCTCGCCTAGGGCAAAAACCTCGGCGGCGGGGGCTTTCCCCCAGACCCCGTTTGCTAAACCAACCTCGTAGTCAACTTGATGTGACCCCCACTAAAACCAGCTGGGCCGCGAAAAGAAAACCGCGATAGAACCAAATGATCCGGGTTCGACTCCAAACATTTTTTTAAAATTTTAAAAATTTGGCACGTATCAAGGCCTATAGGTACTAGGCTAAAAAGATTGCTTCCGTTACATGCTATAAAGTAATATTTTTTACATCATGTCGGGCGTTCCTAATTAAACTGATGACCGTTGCAGATCATACTATATTTAGCATTTTCCCATCAAATTTATTCGTATGCCGTTTATGATTATGCTGTGACTTTTTTCTTATTGGGCTCAGCGTGAAAAAATAAATGGTTGTTAAAGCTTAACAGCTTCACAAAAACATGCTTACTGTTGCTGTTTTTATAGAAAACAAAAAACATTATTATGCATTGAGTGGTTTTTTCTGCATTAGCTGAACAGTTTTACTCTGTGGCCAAATGAAATTTTTTATTTCAAACATAAAAAACCATCCTGTACTCAAAAGTCGTATCGCCAGGTGCGCCCTTTTGCTGGGGCTAAAAAGGCCAAAAATAGCGGCAAAACATGCATTAGGTTTAGCGGTAACTACCAAAAACATTTGGAAATTTTTTTTTTTATTTTGAAGATAATGTTAAAATTAGGCTTGTGTGATGTACATTTTCCATAAAAATTTTTGAAATTTTTTTATAAAGCTCTAAATGAAGGAAAATTTTAAAATATTGCCCAAAGTTCGAAATTTTTTATATCCCCATATTAATAATTTCGAAACCCCATCACACGTCCTAGAAAATTTTTACTTGAAAAGAAAAAAAAAAAATTTCCCGTAGACAGTTTGGGCCGAGTTCCAACTGAATGCGGGACACTGCTCGGCCGATATTTGCTACTCCTGTCGCCTTAAGAAAAATTTTTTGGATTGTCATTCTAGTGTAGGCCTTTTGTTTAGATTTTGTGGAAAAAAAAAATTTTTGGGGGGAAAACAAATACCCCCTTTAAAAACTTTGGGGAGAAATTTGTTTTCACCACCCTCTGCGTGAAGTGGCCCCGATGTAGGGTAAACCTAGTCGGCCTAAAAGCCCCCCCTATAACTAGATCTCCTTAGTATGAGAAAGTTAAATTCTATATTCTTGTTTTATAACCGGGGGAAAATGTTAAACACCCCTGTTTTTCTGTCCCCCTGACTTAAAGATGGCGCCTGTGGACTGCCCCTCCTCCAAAAAGCCCAACCGAGTTATCACAGACTGAAAGTGGACCTCGGACTTTTTGAGTCTTCCCAAACCCCTCTTTCAAACTGGAACTTCTGTTTCCGTGAGTTGTAAAAAACCCGCACGGTGGGGACCTTGTTCTAGATTTAAATTTTTCAGCTAATTTAAAAACGTCCAGGAATTTAAAAATGCCTATATTAAGTTTTAGATCTTATTTGCATCTGTAGTCTAGTGAGTATCTAGGGGAAATCATCCGCACGGGGAAAACGGGAGACCCCGGTTTTAAACCCCCGCGAGGTTGATTTAAAATTTCTGCTTTGTATTACCGGACCGTACCCTATAAATGTAATTGAAAAGTCAAATATTTAGCTGCAATTTTGAAGCAAACCATTTGGGGTATATTATTTTAACTCAGAGACTGCATATTTGTCCTAAATTGCTGAAAAATTTAAAAGTTCTCGATGTTTCCATCAAAAGAGTTTCCCCCTCCGCATACTCATACGCTAGGTTTGTGCGCTGGTTATAGGGCCCACTCCCCCATTTAATAGTGTTTTTTGTGCTAAAATAAAATTACTTTCACAATCACAAAAAGCCTATCAAGTTTCACAAAAAACAATTTTGCCCGAAAATTTGTTTTGGCTTAATGTACTTTTAAACTGCTACACCTGTCCTGGGGAAAGTGGGGAATTAAAAAAATATACAGGGAAAAGCTCAGTTGGACCGTTGATAATGAGCACGTGCTATAGCTAACCCCATTGCACATTTTTTTTTAAAATTTTAAAAATTTGCAAGTTTTCTGTCCACAGGGCCATGTTTCCAAAATTATTTATTATTGCCAAAGTATTTGGGTAACCCCTTGTAAACCTTTACTTTGTGGTAAAACCCCCCCATCAGGACCTTGCTCCTTGGGAAAAATATTTAAACTTTTGGTGACAAATAATACACTATTCCCCAAAAGTATTTTTATTACTTCTAGGGGGAGTGCATTAGAAACTTTGCGCGTCTTTTTGTTGCCATGGCACGTTCTTTTTTTTATAAAGTAATTTCCATTTAGGGCCCCTACTTATCGGATCAAAAAAAAAATTTAAAATATTCGTGACCGGACGGACATTCTAAATGATTTGGCCCCCTCAATTTTTTTGCCGTTTTTGTTTGAAAAAAAAACTTTTTTAACTTTAAAGTAAATTTTTAACTTTTTTAAAGATTTTGCCACAAAAAATAATGGCATTCAACCCAGAACAAAACTTGCGAGGTCAAAATTTTAATCATCCCGGCCCCCGTTTGAACGTTATGGCGAGACATAAAAAAATAAAAAAAATAAACAAAAACAGTGACTATTTTTTCCGGGAAGTCAAAAGGAAACCTCGCTTCGCTCGCTTTTATTCTTCTCCCTGAGTAATAAAAACCACTAGTCAGGGCAAAATGACTTGTCTAGGCCTCCCCTCTTTTGTGTCTATGCAAACCTACCTAAAAATTTTTTTAAAGGGAAGCTTCGTCCGTCTTACCCTGAATTTTCGTGAAAGACTTTTTTTTTTACAAATGGTGCTTAAAATGACTGTGAGATTGGAGAAGGGTTGACAGTTGGGGAAAACAAAAAGAACATAAATCCCGCCTGAAGGGGTGGGGGCGACAAAACTTTTCACCTGCTATGACAACTGCAGCTAATTTTTAAATTGTTACCTTTTTGGGGGTTTATCCCCAACGCTTTTTTCCCCCTTTTGGGCTCATCGGCAGATGGTGGCCACTAAAAAACGCAACTACTGCAAACAAAATCACAACCATAACCCAAACCTGTGGGAGGGCCCGCAAAAAGCAAATTCTGCATGCATTTTGTCGTCTCACAAGGGTTTCTTCACACACCATTTTATCGGGGGACACCGTCGCAAAACAGTAAGGGGGGTTCTCTTCCCCCTCTAGTGCTCGGGGGACAAAACATCCATGACTCCCCTTTAAATTACTGCAGTTGTCATCAAACAGGTGAAAAAATTTTTTGCTCCCAGCCCCTTTAGGCTGGAATTTATGTTCTCTTTGCTTTTCCCAACCCGTAACCCTAATCCCAAAATAGACTGGCATTTTTCACACTAAAACCTAAATATGACTGTTTTATTTTAATACAAATAGGGAATATTCGTTTTTTTTGCTAAATTAGGTCAATCGGGGAAATTTTCTCAATTTCGAAGTTTTAACTCCAAAAAATGCAATTTATTTACAATTGGACATAGAATCAAAATTTCTGTTTTTTAAATTTAAAGTTTAATTGGGACCAGACATTGAAATATTATTTTTCGAACATCCTAGCTATGCTATGCTAGTATTGAGGAAAGATAAAACGTGCAACAAAAGATAGCAAAAATGTGTATTTTGCATTTTTCCCAAACTTTAAATTTATACGGGGTCTTATTTTGGGTAAAGCATCGGCTCAATTCTTCTTTCGTCTTCAAAAAACGGGCTGTAAAATTCTTTTTAAATTCCCCAAAGGGCTCTTGCAACAGGCATTCAAAACCTAGGATTCTCACTATAAGGTACTTATATCTTGAATGGCATCTTTTTCATGAAAAACCCACCTTGTTTCAAAGGACAGTAATGTGCACACCCACAAAACTAGACTTAAAGCAAACCCACCAGGACCAAAATAGGCTTAGGGTAGAGATAGGACCCTTCCAAGCGGGAAGGAAAATTTTTAATCACTTCCAAATATAAAAGGCGATTAGGGGAAGTTTTTTTAAAAAAAGTGTCAAAAACGGCTGCTGGGAAAAAAGTTTTACTCTCTTTCAGAGTATTTTAGTCATTGATCTTGGACTTTTTTTCATGTGGTTGGTGTATTAGTATTTTTACTTGTTATTATGTAATTTGTAATATGTTGGGGTTTTTAAAATTTGCTCAAAATGTGTTCTTTGTAAGAGTTGACTATTGCCTAGGTTTTTACCTTTTATAGTTTTTTTTCTTGTTATTGACCTTTACTTTGTAGAATGATTTGTACATTTATACTATTTTAACCCGGGTTATTATATTCAACCACTCTTGATGACAACGTCTAATACTCGCCTACCATGTATACTTGTGTTGGCACATGAGTGCAAAAAGATGGCTAATAAATATAATTATCAATATCAATATCAATATCAATATCAATTTAATTCCAATAGTTAACTTTATATGGCCTAAATATTTGTTTATGTGAATACGTGTTAAATTTGCTGAAGGGTAGTGATTGCAGTGCTATTTTTATGATGAAATGATGCCTTACCTTGAGTTTTTATACTGAAATTGAAGATTTTTTTTTATAACGAAATAAGAACTTTTTATTTGCTATTTCTCAGGGTCCTTATACCTTATCAATTAACAATTATTTTTATTTTATCCTTGATGCAACCCTACCAGTAACTGTATTGCACATTTTAGGGATGAGAAGAACCTGTACGAACGTCAAGGAGGCTCCTCGAGAACCTTCCACATCGTATGTCGCAGCTCACGTGTGATTCTTCAACGTCTCAGACATCGTCATATTCAGCCCCCTACGCTTGTATCGTATTGATGTTTGTAAGTCAGTTCTTGGAACAGTTGATCTATTCCTAATCCCTCTATCCTCCCTTGTAAGAGTGTATCCTGCATGTTAGTTAGCTACGGTGCTCGACTACTTGCTTAACTATTTAATTTGTTAACGTAATATTATAAAGTCTGTTCACTTCCTTATTTCTTGCAGTCTCTAAGTTATCTGACACGGCTGTTGTCAGTGAGTGAAGTAATGATATTGTTAAGCTAGTGGTCATGAAGAAGCACCAGCATGTTCCTAGCATGTTCGCATGTTCCCAGCATGTTGACTAGCTCACACCACAGTTCACCTTACTGCCATTTATTCAGTAAAATAGACCTAGTGAAAATAAAATAACGTAAATGTTAGGAATGCGGTCCGATTTAAAAATCAATATCGATAATAGTTTGACTGAAATTGCTAGCTCTAATAAAGTGGCATTGGAACCACTTTAGCTTAATGGCGGCAAGTTCAATGTTTGCCGATGCTTGCTTTTCTTTGGAGTGAACTGTGTAGTGAACCCTAGTGTCCCCTGGTAGTGGGTGTGGCGTATGTCAGTATGGTACATGATACTTAATCTCAGCTGCTCTTATTGAATCTCCTTGTCCCGAGTAAAACAACATGGAAATAAAAAGAATCGAGAATCCCTTCGACGCGACGAAACATCCCGTCAATATTATAATTTCTCTTCAATTATATCGGGTCGCGAAAGTATAACTTGTGAAATAATAATGATGATATTGATAAATAAATAATATCAGACCCTTGATCCAACAATGAAGTCGGCTTGGGGTGGGAGGTTCCCACCAAAGTCTTGGGCCCCCGGGTCTATCGAAGTCACTAGCAATGCCGGACGCTCCACCCATACTTTCTTGTTCTTCTTTTATCTCTTTACTTTCTTCTTCTTCTTTGAAGGTTTTCTCACCAGTTCTTGACATATTTTCCTATGTTTCCACCATTCTTCCTGTTGAACTCTTTCCCAAGCTGTGTTCTGTCTTTCTTACCTCTCCCCACCTCAGTCTGGGTCTCCCTCGTCTTCCCCTCTTATCCCCTGCATCCTGTTCACCGTCCTCCTTCACCCTCATCATGTGTCCCAACCACCGCTGCCATTTTGACTTTTGAGCCATTCATTGAAAGTTATTTTTTAACTATCTCCGTCCTTGTGCATACCATAGGCGTATTGTTAATGCAGTACTTGATACACTCACCAGGGCTAAAAAAATACCATGCCCGAGATGCCCGGGGCATGTAAAAAAAGTGGTCAGGCAAGTAAATTATTTTCCCACATGCCCGTCTGGGGATCTCTCACTATTGCCCGCACTTCGCTCTCGACACAAGATAAGCCTGGGAAAAAAGATAAGCCCACTTGTCCAGTAATAAGTCCCATTCGTCGTGATTACAGATTTCGTTATATGTTGAAACATAATAGGCCTACATACACGGTACATTGCAAATTCTTATCCGGTCAACTGAGTTGGATCAAACGCGCACCTTGTTCGCGCATGATATTGCTCTCTCTCTCTCCCCCCCCTCTCTCCCCCCCCCTCTCTCTCTCTCCCTCGCACTCGCACTCGTAGGTGTGCGGACAGTCGTAAAGCTGATACAAACGCGCGAGCGCGGCTGGTAAAAACATATCCACAGCAAGAGCGCGGATGGAAGAAAATGTATTTCTAGGGTAGGAAGTACACTTTTAAATCGATTTTTTTTTTTATGTACGTAATAGCGGGGAAAACTAATTAGATAGAATCGTTTTAGACAGAAAGTTTTATAGGCCCTGCTGGTTAACATGCATATAAAAACCAGTGTTAAATTCATACGTGTTAAGATAAGATAAGATAAGATAATTTATTCCCCATGGATTCATACATAATACAAATATAGGTTTCGTCAGGAAAGATAGAAAATAGTAATACACAGTAGACAGTAGACACACACATACGCACAATATATATACAATATATACAATAGTAGGCCTTCAAAATGAGTAAAAATATAAATGAGTTACAATGGTTTTACAAGCTCTTTATACTAATTTAACAAAATTAAAATATTTGGTAGGCCAGCACATGAATAAATGTCAATTTGAAAGAATACTGTTTAGGCCTTTATTTAAAGATAGAAATTAATACGAGGAGAAAACGCAAGCTTACTCGTCAGCGAGGTAGTCGTTAATGGAGTAAAAGCTATTGGTCACAAGGAAAGATTTCAAGTTGTGTTGAAGGAGGACAGCGAGGGGGAGGTTTTGATGTAATTAGGGAGTTTATTGTAGAGGGTGGATGCAAGATATTCAGGGCCACGGAAAAGAGAGTCAAATTATGAGAGGACCGATGGATATGGAGACTGGCTCTAGTGTAATGAGAATGCACAGAGGTGTTCAGAGGGAACAGATTGCTGTGGGTACGGACAAATAATGCAGCTGTTTGGATTAGGGTACATGCTAGGGTAAGAATTCCCAGTTTCTTGAAGAGTTCTCTACACGAATGCCTTCTTGATACACCTGCAATGATTCGGATGGCTCTCTTTTGAAGAATGAGATTCGGTTAGCTGGGGGAGAAGCTCCCCAGAAAAGCAGACCATATGATAGGTGAGAGTGGACGTGGGCAAAGTATACTAGCAGAAGGACGGGGGGATGTACTATTTGTTTGAGTTTGCGAATTGCGTAGCAACCCGATAATATTTTGTTGGCAACAGGGTTAACATGTATGGACCAGTCAAGATTATCGGTTAGCGCTAGGCCTAGGACTTTGGCGGTGTGGGTACGGGGATGGTAGTCGAGTCGAGACGGACAAGGGGGCTTAGTGGGGGATCTTATGATGAGTGTGAAAAGTAGAGATAAACAGTTTTTGAACGTGAGATGATGAGTTGATTGCCAAGGCAGTAGGATGACATTTGAGCAACTTGTTTGTTAATTAAGGTGGAAAACCAAAAAAAGGGGACGATGTTTAGGTAGGGTAAGGAGGTGGCTCGAGTCGTCAGCATATTGGATGAGAGTCCCCTATCAAGGACAGCAGCTTGGTTATTGACATAGATGATATATGCTAATGGTCCCAAATAGAACCCTGGGTACTCCACATGCTATGGGGAGAGGCTTAGATAGGGTTTTAGTGAGGGATTGACCGTTAGATGACTGGAGCTCGACAACCTGGGTGCGATCGGATGGGAAAAAGAGGACACCCCAGCTTAAAGCAGCACCACGGATACCGAGGGTTTCCAGCTTATCTTTGAGAATTGAGGGGTTTCAATAGTATCGAAGGCCTTGGTCATGTCATAGAACATTCCTACAGCATGGTCACCTTTGTCCATCGCAGAGTAGAGAGGGGAGAGAAAACTATAGATAGCGCTAGTGGTGGATTTATTTTTTAAAAAAGCCTTTGCTGGCTAGGGGAGAGAATATTGTGATAGTTTAGAAACGATATCAGGCGATCATGCATGACATACTCAAATATTTTAGAAAAAGGGGGAGAGAAGAGAGATAGGTCGATAATTGTTCATCTCTGACTTATGTCCTTTGTTTTTATAAATGGGGACTATTTTGGCTACTTTTAGTTTGGAGGGGAAATACCGTCTGAAAGGGATGCATTGATGATGTAAGCAAGTGGGCCAGAGAGATAGTCGGGGGGCATTAGATAAGAGAGAACCGGTACTTCATCTAGCCCATGGGAGTTTTTTAGAGCCAAGTTTCCTTGTTATCTTTGCTACTTCTGCAGGGGTAGAGGGATAGAGAAAAATAGTAGGGATGATTCTAGATGGCAACGTACTACGAGGAGCTGGGTAATTTTTGGGCACGTTAGGCTGGTTGTTATTGCTAAAATTGACAAAGAAGTTGTTAAACAGCTCGCTTTGTGATGATGGGTCAGAAAAAATCCGCCCTTTTACGGTAATCAACAAGTTTCGCTTGGGTGAGTAGCTGTGGTCTGAGTTTTAAATCATAGACCAAGTTGCCTTAGAGGTGTTCCTAGCCGATGAAATTTGTTGTCATTGTAGGGGAGTTTTGCTTGTCGAATGTTTTTGGCGTGGGTTTTCTTCAGGTCTAGATAATGTTTTTTACGGATTGGGTTATTGGAAGACTTTAATTCTATATGAAGAGAACGCAAGGTCTGGGCTTCGGATCGTATGTCCTGTGAGATCCAGGGATTCACTTTAGTTTTTGTTAGAGGGTGGCTTTTAAGGGGAAATGCAGTGTTGAAGTGGTGAAGGAAAGTAGAGAGGAATCTCGAGAAGAGCTGGTCCGCATCTCCTGGAAGACACAAGACCGCCATGATTCTCTACTTAGAAGTGACTTAAAGTAGGCCCTGTTGTCCGGACTGAAAGAACGCTTCCAGGACTTTTAATTTAGGGGAGGGGGGAAACTAGAGAGGGAAAGATTAAGAGTGAGAAGGTGGTGGTCAGACAGACCAGGTCAGTTGAGGTAGAGGAGAACAGTGCCGGGTTAACGCTAGGAAAATGTTGTCAATTAGGGAGCTACTCGAGACGGTGGTGCGTGTAGGAGTTACTATAGTTTCATGAATGTTAAAGGAATGTACTAGATCGAGAGTTTAGCACGTGATGGAGATTGGGTTAGAAGGTCAACATTAAAATCGCCGCATAATATTTATTCAGCTTTAGGGAATTTCTTGGTAACATAAATAAGCACCTCATCAAGCTTAGTCAGGAAGGTATTTAAATCACCTAGGGGTGATCGATACAGCGAGAGAATTACAAACTGCTGGTCTGAAAAGCCCAGGAGCCCGCGACGCACTCAAAATCTTTTCCATGCAGTAGGCTTTGTTTTCAGAGATGGCCAATTAGATTACGTGGGGTTGGCAAGTATGGCCACTCCCCATGGATAAAATAGAGCGACAGAAAAATATCTACGTTGACGTAGTTAGAGATGGAGAAGGAATTAATTTCCTGAGGATTACCCAGTGCTCGGAGAGGCAAAAAATGTCAGGAGAGAGGTGCTTTTTTAGAAGTTCAACTTCTTCAATTTTATTACGGATGGAGCATATGTTGAGGAAAGCTATTTTAGAGGAAGAATTTTTAGAGCTTTGGGGGTGGGGGTGATTGGGAGAAAGGGGGAGGGGGGGATTACTTTTAGGGGGGGCGAGTTGGAAGAGGCACTAACGGAAAATTTGTGGGCTTCTGGGCTATAAGAATTTGGGAGTTAGGACGCCTGAACCGTGTGTTGATGGGATCACGGGAGAAATGACAGGATGATGAGTCGGTATTAGTGACATTTCCCAGAATTATGCGTTGTCAGTCCTTGGGGTTCCCGCAATTGCGGGCTGCAGCGGAGGCTCGGCTGCGAACTCCAACAGGGTGGGGTCTCCAGGGCCACGTGCCTGGGTGGTTTCCGTAGTTGCTGCAGGCTGCGACAGTGTCTCGGCTTCGGTCTCGGACAGTGTCGGGTCTACCAGGGCCTCGTGCCTGGGTGGTTCGTAGTTGCAGCGGGCTGCGACGGTGTCTCGGCTACAGCCTCAAACAGGATCAGGTCGACCAGGAACTCCTGCCGGGTGGTTCCCTTGTCCGGGCTGCGGTGATTGTTTGACTGTTGACTGCACCAGAAATTGGCTTCCTAGGGTATTGTACGGGGGAAATTCTTTTTTTAGCGGCCTTGAATACAAGTATCGGCGAGCAGACTAAGATATTGATATTAGAGCTGGGGAAACAGTCGGTGATTAGGTGGACTACTTTAGACCAGTGAAGACCGTCCAGGCCACATCCCATTTTGGGCATAGCCAAATGCTGGATTTGGTAAAAATCACAAAATTTTCTTAGTGCTGTGAGGGATTGAAAATAGTGTTTTTTAGAGTTGGTTTGTCCACGGATAGGCGTTTCGTAATCAGGTTGCAGATGAGCCTGCCTTTCGATGTACGTAGGCCACACCTCCCACATCAGCCTTCTGGGCCTTGAGGTAGTCGATCCCCCCGAATTTGTATTTGAAGTCTGGCTGCAATACCAGCAGACAGGCTGAGGGCTTGAGTACGCAGTGGACTAGAGCGAAGTGAGCTGGGGTTGAAAATGATCGGTCTTGATTTCTTTGATGAGAAGTTTGGGGGCAAGGAGAAGAGTTGGAATTGAGTGGGGGCACATTTAGTGGCAGGGTGTGAGAAGGAATTTGGGGCTGCAGGATGAGACCGGTCATTAACGAGATGGGGAATGAGTTGAGTTTGTAGGCCTAGGATTAGGGAAGAATTGGATTGGGAGTTTCGATGCGAGTGCAAGGCCTAAGCTCCAGGCTATCATATGAGCTAGTACTTGCTCTAGGCATTTTGAGTATTATGTCCCAGATGAGGGAGGCCAGTGCCAATTTGCCCTCCTGGTTAAGGTGGAGGCCATGTCTGGTAAAATATTTCTACTCAGCTTAGAGGTTTGTCCAACAAAGTAACAGTTAGGCTTTGAATAGACAAATTCCGCAGAATACTATTGATGGCCATTAAACCCGGCTCATGAGTGAGGGAGCATGTGTCTATGTGGAAGGCCTACTATAATGAATTGCAGGCACTGGGGGTTTCAATAATCTTGACAAGGAGGGGATGATATCCTCCGCAGATCAGGCAGGTCGTTTGTTCCTGCTATAATTACCACCACGTCGTTGCTACTGAGAGTGCTGATTTTGAGTGGGATTTCCTTAACTACTTTTTTGGAGACTGGCATTCGGTTTAAAAATGCTTTGGAGTTCATGGTGGCCATTGTCATGTGGAGACAGATTTTTTTTAATTAACATACTGAGTTTGGGGGCCGTGGGAATCGGCGTACAGATGAACTTTAGGGGTTAGGCCTAGTCCTGCTAGGGGCGAGGGATGTACTTGTTTTGAGGTTAGGCCTAGGATTCCATGTTGTCCGTGGAAGACAGGCGCTTGTTTGACCCCGCCTAGGCCAAGGCCAAGACTTGGGCTTAAGGTGGAGCAATCTACAACTTGCTGGATGCTGTTGATGTTGTGGGTCATGGCTTAGTTGCTGGACGAAAATCAGTGCTATGTGTGCAGTGTTGTGAGCCAAGAGTCCCTGTGACTAGACCAGGGTCTCGGAGGCCTAGGCTACTTAGGCCTAATTCGGGCCGTTGCTGCCCTGGGGCCTAGGCACAGTCTTGCACTCACTTTTGGTTGATTAATTTTTGCATTGAGAGCATGCATTCCAGATCCTTAATTTTATTAAGAATGTGGGTGTGGTATCGTCAAGTGTAGAGGCGTTTACCTGTGTTCCGTATGTCACTGAGACTTGCCGTGTTATTTATTCCTACGTGCGGTTGGGCCAAGCGCCCATTTTCTAATAGAGCGACCACGATCGCCTTGGCCAAATCCCAAAATTTGCAGTCACTTTTACCCTAAAAATACACTGATATCAGAGTCTCTAGCAATTATAGGGCAAGGGCCACTGTTACTACTTCTGTTCAATGAATATAAATAACAGTAAACAGGATATTTCGCGTGAAGAACTTGTAATTAACGACAGCTTTACCACCAACAACCCTACCAGCAGTCCACCGCCTTCTTCTTCAGAGAAGCGGCTATAAAGGGAACGTTCGAGCAGGATTTTACTTATGTCCTGTAAAATTATCTCCAGCATGCCCAGCCGGGCATGTGCTATTTAATAATTTTTTTGAGCCCTGCTCACACACAGCTTGTAGATGCAGCGACTGTAGAAATAACTACCAGCCTAGAGGCCTGGTTGTTGGTGTTACTCGATTGCTGTTCTTTGTTCCATGTTGTTTTTCTCGGTGCCAAACCCCCAGCCTTCTATTTCCCTGTTATTGGATGGATCACAAAATCATGACAATAGATCTCAATCTACACTCTACAGTCACAACTTAAGTCTTTTATTTTTCCCCAAAAGTTATTTATAGGAATGTACTGTACACAACTCTTTAAGTCAGGATTGGTGAACCTTTTTTGTGACGTGTGGCCAAAAAAAAGAGTGTAGCTCACCTTGAAACCGCGTGCCCAATGTGAACTCTAACTAATGTGACTTCTGTTGTTTTTGCCTTTTCTCATCCTTTGGGACATATTAGTAGTCTTGAGGGTGATCACTCTACTTACCACGTCGTTTGCGATTTCGCAAATCACTTCTGAACATAATTCAAAGTACTGAAAACCGTTTTTTTT
>JAMZAV010008831.1:0-26763 GCA_024449915.1 Sweltsa coloradensis | reverse complement strand
GAGTTCTCTCATCGAACTCTTGCAGTTCTACCCGCCAAGGTCACGCCCAATCGTACATCAATCCATCATCAGTAAACCCAGTGGAGGAACAAGCCCTTGTTTTTTAGGGGAGGGGGGCAAACATCTTTGGAACCACAAACATAACCTATGTATCCTGGTACAATGGGGGTCTGGGGGACCTCCCCCCAACTTCTGTGCCGTTATTGTCTTCTGTACCGTCCTGTCTTCTGTGAAGTCTCGCTGCTAGTCTTGTTGCTAGTCTGCTAGCTCGTCTCTGCTAGTCTGCTAGCTCGTCTCTGCTAGTCTGCTATTTCGTCGTTCGAACGTACTTCACGCTCTCGAACGTTTGTTGTTGGAAACAACAGGTCATGGTGGACATGGGACCGGACGTTCCGGTCTTGTTTTCCGACGAGGAGATGGACCTGGACGGGGAGTGAGGTTCCGCACTTCCTCGCGGAAGAAGAAGTGTTGTTTTCCGACGAGGAGATGGACCTCGACGGGGGCGAGGTTCCGCACTTCCTCGCGGAGGAGGAGGTGTGGATGATCGACGAGGAGGAGCCCACAGACTCATGTCCTCCTCCTGGCTCTGGTTCCACGGAGCCTGGAACGTCCGGTGGAATGGTGGAGACCAACCCCAACCTCCTTCAAGCTAGGCCACCTGCACGTGAACGCCCCAAGAGCCCAATAGTGCTGGCAAATGAGGCCAGAAGGAAACAAATAATAGCTGAAAGAGAGGCGTTACGTCAAGCCCAAAATCTTAAAAAATTCCGTTAACGACAAAGAGAAGAGGAGAGCGAAAAAAAGGGAGGCGGACCACATGGCCCAAAAAAACGCAATCAATTGGAAAAGGAACGCCTGTTGGTCAAACGTCTTAGAGAGGTCAAGACAACTCAGGAGCGTACGGATGCCCAACGGGCTGCAAATCTTTCGAGAGCAGCCTGGGAGCGTGATATCCAGCTAGCTCGACACAGAAGAACTGAGAATTTGCTGGAGAAGTCAATGGCAGCCGGGAGCATGAGTCGTGGCCCAAGAGCAACAGCAACGGCAACGGCTCCCAAGCCTCCCTCGTCAGAAGAAGAGGAACCCGAGGGCGACCTTGATATCATCCACCCCCCCCCCCTCGTCAGTCATCCGGAAGCATGAGTCGTGGCCCAAGAGCAACAGCAAAGGCAACGGCCCCCAATCCTCCCTCGTTCTGAAGAAGAGGAACCCGAGGGCGACCTTGATATCGTCCACCCCCCCCCTCATCACTGTCCCCATCATCCACGAAGTCCCTGTCCCTATCGCCAACGAAGTCCCTGTCCCTATCGCCAATGAAATCCCTGTCCCTATCGCCAATGAAGTCCCTGTCCCCAATTCCAATGAAGTCCCTGTCCCCTTCGCGGCCGCCGGAGACATTGATGACCCGCAAGCGCTACAGCAACCTCAAATAAACAATACATCTACAACTGGCGCCTCCACATAAGAGGGTGCAGGGACCGTGGAAGTTATTTCTAAGCGGTCAGATGCAAACGGAAAACGGCGAGCTTGTAAATCTCAACGAGATAGGCCCCGTCGTGACCAGGAAGCTGGACGGGAGAATCAAAGTGGAGGGGTTGGAGGAGCCCTACACGCTCCATGGGCTCCTCATGGACAGAGGAGAAAATATACCGATAGAAATCCGAAACAAATTCCGGACAAACAAAAAACTCCACTACCATTGGCCGTCTATTAGCATCTATTGTCGACCAACCCATAAACATGGCGGGGTAGCTATATTTGCGAAACCTCATCTTAACATAGTTCCTCTTCCACAACTTCAATTAATATGCTCAGAATTTGACTTTGAATGCACTGGATGTTGTTTGAAACTAACCAACTCACAAATTATTATATTTGGAAATTATAGATCACCCAATGGAGATGTAAATCTCTTCTTGGACAATCTCCAGGATACCCTTGTTAAAACAACCAAACAATTTCCAAAAGCAGAAATTGCTCTTTGCGGAGATTTCAACATTAACATGTTATTAAAATCTACCGCACAGACACGCCTCCTAGACATGATCGAATCTTTTAACATGGTTGCTTCCATCAACACTCCTACTCGTATACTTGGCAATAGTAGTACCCTCCTTGATAATATATTCACTTCACTGAATCAATCCTGTTATAATACCAAACTATTGCATCCACACTTCTCAGATCATGCAGCCATTCTTCTAGAAATTAAATCGCAAGAGCATTCCTCCCCACAATTTAGCGAAAAAAGGAAATTCAATAAAACAAATATCAACTTTTTCCTAAAGCTACTCGATGAAGAAGAATGGCCTAATACATACTCGGACGCAAACGATGCACTAAATACCTTCCTAAATACATTCCTAAGTCTTTTTAACAAAGCTTTTCCTAAAACTCGTCAAAAACACAACAAACCTGACCCAAGTCCTTGGATTACCAAGAGGCTACGGGAAGAAGGCAAACATCTCAGAAATCTATATCAGATGCATAAAACTACACCCTCCCAGTTCAAACTACTCTGACGATTATAAAGCCCTCAAGAAAATTCACTCCCTCAAACTTAGAAACACCCCAAAAAACAATTTTATTCACAAAAAATTGAAAGGGCTGACAATAAAGCAAGAGCATCATGGCAGCTAATAAAATCACAATCTTTAGCCCCACAATCGCGTGATGACCTTTTGCTAAACATAGAAGGCTCACTAGTGTCAGATCCGAACATAATATCAAACTATTTAAATAACTACTTTATGAAGCGGGAATTAAAAACAGACCACAACTTCATCATAATATTGCAGTGCCCCCCACAACAACACTCCCTCAAATCACTTAGTCAATGTTTCTTTTCGACACCACCTCAACAGAAATTGCAAAAATATTAAATCGTTTAGGTAACAAACAATCTTCCGGACTAGACGATGTCCCCACTGCAATTTTATCAAAATGTTACAAATCCATTTCCATTCCCTATCATTAATAATAAACAAATCATTTGACACTGGTATTTTCCCTTCAAAGCTGAAAGAAGCTAAAGTTATTCCACTTTATAAGAAAAAGGTTCTCTAAACGACCCAAACAACTTTTCGCCCAATATCTCTTCTCTCTTCCTTCTCAAAAATCTTTGAAAAAGCCTTTTATGCCCGCTTCAACCTCTTTATATCCAAGCACAATATAATATCACTAACCCAACATGGTTTCCAAAAAGGCAAATCAACTACCACAGCTATTTTTTCACTTCTTACAACTATCCACGATGCACTTGATAAAGGGGACAATCCCATAGGCATTTTTTACGATCTTAGTAAAGCATTTGACACCATCGATCACTCTATCCTACTATACAAATTAGAATCAATGGGAATCAGAGGCAAGGCCCACTCCTGGATCTCCTCTTACCTATCTGACCGGTCTCCAAATAGTCGAAATCCGCCAAACTAAAAAATAACACCTACCACCCTTTTCATTCTCAACCGCTGATCCTGAAAGTGGGTGTCCCACAAGGAACCATTCTTGGACCACCCTTCTTCCTCCTTTATGTCAACGATATGCCAGAATGTTTCACCACTGGTATACTAACACAATACGTCGATGATTTCAGCCATATACTCACAGCACAAAAAGGAAATGCTTTAGCACGACTCTCACAAATGTCCAACGAACAAACTTCCATAATGTCACAATACTGTACCAAAACCTCCTTTCTCTTCAACCGTCAAAAACGGTGTATTTAAACTTCCACTCACAAGTTCCACCCACCGAAAGCCTCCTCATTCGCATCTCATCTAAGAGCATTGCCTGCTCTGACGCCATCAAGTTCCTGGGTCTACATATGACTGACACTCTTGATTGGACAGACCACATAGACGCTGTTTGCTCAAAGATAAAGAGTGGATGTTTCCTCCTCAGAAGAATTAAAGCCCTAGTCAGCCACAACGTCCTTATTCTCATATACCATGCTCACATCCACTCACACATATCATACGGACTTATTTTCTGGGGAAACTCGCCACAAGCTATAAGAGTTTTTAGATTACAAAAACGGGCCATTCGAATTATAGTAGGAGCCTCTTGGCGTACCTCGTGCAGAAATATCTTCCCCACCCAAAAAAATCTTGACCTTAGCAAGTACTTTGATACAACTTGCAGCAGTCTTTGTCAAATCAAACCCTCACCTCTTCAAATTAAACTCAACGATTCATGACCATGATACACGATCGCAATAAAAAATTCATGTCCCAACTCATAATACAACGCATTTCTCCAAAGGACCTCATTACCAATGTCTAACAATCTTCAATCATATACCCCCAGAAATTAAAAATATACAATCCCTAGACTCTTTTAAATATACATTGAAATCATTTCTTATAAAGCGTTGCTTCTACACCATCAATGAATACCTTCATCCAGTTGACGTTTAACTTAATCTTGTGCCCGAAAATATAAATACCCCACCCATAGCTTTACACTCAACTTTCCTTCACACTCCTGAAACTACTATGTATTTTCATGAATATAATTTAATATAAATAAACAATTCAATAAAAAAAATAAGTATTATGTATAGAAATAGAAGGAAAGATATTATGAACTTATGAAATGTATATTTTAAATGTATATTTTTTTAAAATTGTTAACAATTATGTATTACTCTCCATAGCTAGGCTATTCACTTTCTCTAAAAAGAGTTATACTTATGCAATGTATGAGTCAAGGTGAATAAAGTTATTGTTATTGTTATTGTCTCTTGTGAGGCGTTGATGCCAGATCAGAGAAGAACTTGAGGATATACCTGTAGCAACAAGATCCGGTCGCATATCGAGACGGCCGGACAGATATCAGGCCCCCGACTGGAGACGCTAAACAGCAGACCTGACAGACCTCCAGAGTCCAATACAACAACAATACCAACAACAAAGTACCAACAACACCAAAACTAGGCCTAAATGAAACGTCAACAGCCCCATCAACAATCGCCGACAGTCCCGTTTGAGTAGCCTACTTTGACGGCGAGTGGAACGTTGATCATTGTCCACGTTGGGGCTGTTTAGGAGTGGTTGATTCTGGCTTCACGCCCTGGTTCTCAATCTCTGCGAGCAGCTGTTGACTGAAGTCATCTTCCGCATTATCACCACCCAGTTGTCCTTCCAAACGCTTATGTCTTCGTCCCTTACCCGTCAGTCTAGAACAAGGAAACATCACCAATATATGACAAGTTTCCTTTTTACTGATTCATTTATTATAATAATTCATTGAAGTGTATATTTAGTTACTTATTTTCTATATTTTATAGGTTTACTAATGATTGTAATAATGTTGTTTATCTTTTTATATTTATTGCTATAAGGTTAGCAGTCACCAAGTGTGTTGGAGCTCTGCTCTTTTCTGCCATCCTGGTGATACATTTAATCAATGATGTGTTACGGAACAAATAAAAATTTAAAAAACAACTAATAGTGCGGGTTTGGCAGTGGTGGCTTTCTCTTTTAGTACTTTATTTTTTCCGACTAAACTAAGTCGATATTTAACGTAACTTTTCAATTTTGATTACCCAATTAACCTCGAAATAGAGGATAACCCATACATTTCCTTTTTTTTAAAAAAAAAAGAACCCAGACCAGATTTAGGACCCCAAACAGGGACATGTCCGGGAAACAAGTACAGATGGTCACCCAATCTTATTTTCAACAATATGAGCAGTTGAGCACACAGAGCACTCGTGTGTACATTGCATTTATTGTTGTAATATCGTGACGTGTTAGGAAAATCGCGTGGGTGGCCGTATTATGTTTTGTAGATAGATATGTAGTTAGTAGGTAGCTAGATATAGGATGGGGCCCTACTACTTCACCTGGAAACGGTGTGAATTAAACATAGTCGCCAACGGGTTCCCTGGGGGTGGGTAGGGGGGTGGGGGGGGAGGGGGCGGCATATTTATTTTTGCTTTTCCAATTCACATTTTAAATTTTTTACCATGATCGTCAATTACAATTTTATACATTACACGTGTCTCAAAAATTGCACATAATAATATTTAAAAAAATACATTTTTGTTAAATTTGATTACAAACTTGATTGTTGGTAGTTTTAGTTACTTATTACTTGATTAGTAAGTAGATGAGCTTAGCAAACGATACGAAAACCTCAATTTTTGTCAATCCATCAAGGCGAAAGTAAAAAGCAATCACAAAGCGTTCTACTTTTGTATTACGATGGAATGCAAGCTAGCATTGTGTAGCAAGGTCACCACTCAAATGTGAGAAGTGTCGCGCTTGATTATCTCACTGAGTTCCCCCATCGAACTACTTGCAGTTCTACCCGCCCCAAAGGTCACGCCCAATCGTACATCAATCCATCATCAGTAAACCCAGTGGGAACGAGCCCTTGTTTTTTAGGGGAGGGGGGCAAACATCTTTGGAACCACAAACATAACCTATGTATCCTGGTACAATGGGGGTCTGGGGGACCTCCCCCCCAACTTCTGTGTCGTCCTTGTCTTCTGTGCCGTCTTCTCTTCTGTACCCTCCTGTCTTCTGTGTTTTGTGCCGTCCTGTCTTCTGTGAAGTCTCGCTGCTAGTCTCGTTGCTAGTCTGCTAGCTCGTCTCTGCTAGTCTGCTAGCTTGTCTCTGCTAGTCTGCTAGTTCGTCGTTCGAACGTATTTCACGCTCTCGAACGTTTGTTGTTGGAAACAACAGGTCATGGTGGACATGGGACCAGACGTTCCGGTCTTGTTTTCGACCGATATAAGATGGACCTGGACGGGGGTGAGGTTTCGCACTTCCTCGCGGAAGGAAGAAGTGTTTTTTCCGACGAGGAGGATGGGACCTCGTGACGGGGCGAGGTTCCGCCTTTCCTCGCGGAGGAGGAGGTTGTGATGATCGACGAGGAGGACCCACAGACTCCTGTCCTCCTCCTGGCTCTGGTCCCACGGAGCTGGAACTCCGGTGGAATGGTGGAGACCAACCCCAACCTCCTTCAAGCTAAGGCCACCTGCACGTAAACGCCCGAAGAGCCCCTTAGTGCTGGCGAATGAGGCCAGTAAGGAACAAATAATAGCTGAAAGAGAGACGTTTAACGTCAAGCCCAAAATCTTGAAAAAAATTCCTTAAGACAAAGAGAAGAGGAGAGCGAAAAAAGGGAGCGTACCAAATGGCCCCAAAAAAAACCAATCAATTGGAAAAAGAACGCCTGTTGGTCAAGACGTCCTTAGAGAAGTCAAGACAACTCAGTAGCATAGACGGATGCCCAAGGCTGCAAATCTTTCGAGAGCAACTGGGAGCGGATATCCTAACCTGCAAGCTCGACACAGAAGAACTGAGAATTTGCTGGAGAAGTCATGGCAGCCGGAAGCATGAGTCGTGCCCAAGAGCAACAGCAACGGCTTCCCTAGCCTCCCTCCGTCTGAAGAAGAGGAACCCGAGGGCGGACCCTGGATATCATTTACCCCCCCCTCTCCCTCGTCCGGAGCATGATTCGTGGCCCAAGAGCAACAGCAAATGGCAACGGCTCCCAATCCTCACTCGCTGAAGGAGGGAACCCGAGGGCCGACCTTTTATATCGTCCACCCCCAAACTCATTCGCTGGTCCCGCATTTGTCCCCCCTCATCCCTGTCCCCTTCATCCTCGAAGTCCCTGTCCCTATCGCCAACGAAGTCCCTGTCCTGCATCGCCAATGAGTCCCTGTCCCCATCATCCCGATCCCTGTCCTATCGCCAATGAAGTCCCTGTCCCATCCCCAAATGAAGTCCCTGTCCCCACGCGGCCGCCGAGACATTGATGACCCGCAACGCTTACAGCAACCTCAATAAACACTACATCTACAACTGGCGCCTCGCACATAATGAAGGGTGCGAGGACCGTGGAAGTTATTCCTAACGGTCCAGATGCAAACGGAAAATGGGCGAGCTTGTAAATCTCCACGAGATAGGCCCCCGTCGTTGACCAGGATCTGGACGGAGAATCAAAGTGGAAGGGGGTGGAGGAGCCCGACACGCTTCCAATGGCTCCTCATGGACAGGAGGAGAAAATATACCGATAGAAATCCGAACAAATTCCTACAAAAAAAACTCCATCCACTAACCATTGCCGTCTCTTGTGAGGGCGTTGATGCAGATCAGAGAAGAACTTGAGATGTACCTGTAGCAACAAAGATCCGGTTTCCGCATATCAAGACGCCAGAACAGATATCAGGCCCCGACTGGAGAAACGCTAAACGAGACTGACAGACTCCAGAGTCCATACAACACATACCAACAACAAAGTTATCAACACCACCAAACTAGGCCTAAATGACGATCAACAGCCCCATCAAACATCGCCGACAGTCCCAGTTTGAGTAGACTACATTTTTGATGGGCGAGTGGAACGTTGAATCATTTCCAAGTGGGGCTGTTGAGGAGTGGTTGATTCTGGCTTCACGCCCTGTTCATCATCCTCTGCGAGCAGCTGTTGACTGAAGTCGTCTGCCGATTATCACCACCCAGTTGTCCTTCCAACGCTTATGTCTTCGGGTCCTTACCCGTCCAGTCTAAGAACAAGGAAACATCACCATATCAGGATGGGTGGAGGCAGGTGACAGTTCTTTTCCACTGATTCTTATTATAATTATTCATTGAAGTGTATATTTAGTTACTTATTCTATATTTTATAGGTATTAACCTAATGATTGTATAATGTTGTTCTCCTTTTTTTATATTATTTGTTATAAGTTGGCAGTCACCAGTGGTGTTTGGGCTCTGCTCTTTTCTGCCATCCTCGTGGATCTGTTTAATCAATAATGTGTTTACGGAAACAAATTGCTAAAAAAAAACTAATATTGTGGTTTGGCAGTGGTGGCTTTCTCTTTTAGGTACTTAATTTTTTTCCGACTAAACTAATCGATAGTTGACGCACATTTCAATTTTTTGAAAAATTTTTTCCCCATTAAACCTCGAATAGAGGTAAACCATACTTTCGTTTTTTAAATAAAAAGAACCACAGACACGGATTTAGGACTCCAAACAGGGGACATGTCCGGGAAAAACAAGTACAGATCGTCACCCTATACCTATATTAGTTTCACAATATGAGCAGTTGAGCACACAGGATGCACCTTCGTGTGTACATGCATTATCGTTGGAATATCATGACGTTTTAGGAAAATTCGCGAAACCTGGTGGGCCGTTATTATGTTTTTGTAGATGATAAGTAGTTAGTTAGGTAGCTAGCTATAGTATGTGGCTACTACTTCACCTGGAAACGGTGTGATTTAACATAGTCGACAATGGTTTTCCCTGGTGGCCGGGTAGGGGGGCGGGTGGGGGCGCATATTTAATTTTGCTTTTCCAATTCACATTTAACTTTTTATACCATGATCGTCAATTACAATTGATACATTACACGTGTCGCAAATTGCGGCATAATAATATTTAAAAAAATACATTTTGTTAAATTTTTAATACAAACTTGATTGTTGATATTTTAGTTATTTATTACTTTGATAAGTCGTGATGATCTTAGCAAAACGATTACGAAAACCTCAATTTTTGTCAATCCATCAAGCGAACGTAAAAAGCGAATCACAAAGCGTTTCTGACTGTTGTATTACGATGGAATGGCAAGCTTAGAATTGTGTCGCAAGGTCACCACTCAAAAATGTTAGAAGTTTCACCTGATTATCCACTGAGTTCTCTCATCGAACACTTGCAGTTCTACCCGCCTAAGGTCACGCCCAATCGTACATCATCATCATCATAAAACCCAGTGGAGGAACTAGCCCTTGTTTTTTAGGGGAGGGGGGCAAACATCTTTGGAAGCGCACAAACATAACCTATGTATCCTTGTACAACTTGGGGTCTGGGTGGACCTCCCCCCGAACTTCCTGTGCTGTTATTGTCTTCTGTGCCGTCCTTGTCTTCTGGTGGCCGTCTTGTCCTTTCTGTACGCATGTCTTCTGTGAAGGCTCGCTGGCTATTCTCGTTGCTAGTCTGCTAGCTCGTTCTCTTCTCTGCCTAGTCTGCTAGATTACTGTCGTTCGAACACAAACGTATTTCCGGCTCTTCGAACGTTTGTTGTTGGAAACAACAGGCATGTTGGACATGGGACGAGACGTCCGGTCCCTTGTTTTCCGACGAGGAGATGGACCTGGACGGGGCAAAGGTTCGCCCTTCCTCGCGGAAGAAGAAGTGTTTGTTTCCGACGAGGAGATTGACCTCGACGGGGGCGGGGTTTCCGCACTTCCTCGCGGAGGATTTGATTGATTTATGAAACTATTGGCTTAACGTCTCATTTTATGCACTTTGGCTGAGATCCGAGACGATGAGTGGTTGATAGATGAGGATGAAGTATGAAACAGAAGGGAGGAGGGGAAACCCGGTACGGCCACGTAGCCTACTCCTTTCGAAAGTACCAAGGGGACCAACGGCTTAACGTCCCTCCGACAGGACGTGTAACTTTTACAGTCAATAGGTTTCCTCCACTAACCCGGACTGCAGTAGCCGACGTCGAGGAGAACAAAGCGTTACACTAGCTTTCGACCCTCCATCTGCTCTAACTAGCGGTAACGTGGAGCTTCAGGGTAGAGTGGTCACGCCACTCTCCTCATGACCACGCCCGATCTGCTTAACTTCGGTGATCGAGTGGGAACCGGTTAGACGAGCTTCGGCTAAACGCTGGCTCCCTCCTCCTGCGAGAGGAGGTTGTGTATGATCGACGAGGAGGAGCCTCCCATCAGACTCCTGTCCTCCACTCCTGGCTCTGGTCCCACGGAGCCTGGACCTCCCGGTGAATGGTGAGACCCAACCCCCCCTCGCTGCAAGCTAGGCCCCTGCACGTGACCGCCCCAAGAGCCCATTAGTGCTGGCGATGGAGGCCAGAAGGAACACATAATGCTGAAAGAGTGGCTTGCGTCAAGCCCCAAATCTTGAAAATTCCGTTTACGACAAAGAGACGAGAGATCGAAAAAAGGGAGGCGGACAATGCCAAAAAACGCAATTCAATTGGAAAGGAACGCCTGTTGGTCAGTACGTCTTAGAGAGTCAAGGACATTCTCGTATCGTAACGGATCCCAACTGGCTGCAAATTCTTCCGAGAGCACTGGGAGCGTGATATCCTGCAAGCTCGACACAGGAAGAACTGAGAATTTGGCTGGAGAAGTCATGGCCAGCCGGGAGCATGATTCGTGGCCCATAGAGCAACAGCAACGGCAACGGCCTCACAATCCTCCCTCGTCTGAAGAAGAGGAACCCGAGGGCGACCTTAATATCGTCCCCCCCCCCTCATCGCTGTCCCCATTGTCCCCCTCGTCACTGTCCCCATCATCCCCGAAGTCCCTGTCCCTATCGCCAACGAAGTCCCTGTCCCCATCGCCAACGCAGTCCCTGTCCCCATCGCCAATGAAGTCCCCCTGTCCCCATCCCCTATTAAGTCCATGTCCCACACACCATCGCGGCCGCCGGAACATTGATGACCCGCAAGCGCTACAGCAACCCTCAAATAAACAATACATCTACAACTGGCGCCTCCACATAAGGAGGGTGCAAGACCGTGGAAGTTATTCCTAAGCGGTCAGATGCAAACGGAAAACGGCGAGCTTGTAAATCTCAACGAGATAGGCCCCGTCGTGTTTACTAACGATTGTAATAATGTTGTTATCTTTCTTTATATTTATTGTTATAAGGTTGGCAGTCACCAAGTAGGTTTGGAGCTCTGCTCTTTTCTGCCATCCTCGTGATACATTTTAATCAATGATCTGTACGGAACAATAATAATATTATTAATCATTAAATTATGGTTCTGTGAAAACTCATTAAAATCGATAAAGCATGTAGGTGTTATAATTGCGGAGAAATTTTTTTAAAAATCGAAAAAAATCGAAAATTGCGGTTTTCATTGGAAATAATTTTTCGTTGCGCTCAAAACGTGGCAGTTCTAAGTTCGAAGATTTCGGGAAGGTCTCCAGAAAATGTTATTGCAATTGGTAGTATCGGTTTAGCTGGAATCGTGCTGACAAGCACACAATAATACAGAAAAAAAGAGAAAAAAAAAAAACCATTCCGATTTTTTTCTCCAGTGAGTGAAATGGAATCTGCCGCTTCTCTCGGCTTTGCTCACAATCCAAAAAGCGAGCTAACACAATGCTAGTCCTGTCATCACCATCTCTATTCCTAAACGATTTTCCTCCTTTCCCCTAGTAAGATGCAACCTTCACTCTCAAGTGTCTAAAGGGTTGCCTACGAACGCAAGGTAGTTCACAAACCCGTTTCAAAAAAAAAAAAACATTATTTGAAAAGGAACTTAGCAAACTCAGGTCTTTCAAAAACCGGTCCGGATAGGTCGTTAGACCGAATGTTTCGGTGTTGTGGCATGTACTGAATGGGTCGTAAGACCGAATGTTTCGGTGTTGTGGCATATACTGGATGGGTCGTGTTGTGACCCGTCCTGGATGGGTCGTAAGACAGAATCTTCGGCATTGCGTGCGTCAAAGCTTTCGGTGTTGTGGGGAGATTGTGTGATGTGGGTTTCGGAGAAAGTCACCACGTTTCGGTCTTATGGCCCATCTAGATAAGGTCGTTCTCCACAATTTTGAAATTGTGGATGACCGACCCATCTGCTAGTGCCACAGGACACCGAATTTTTTCGGTCTTGTGGCAATTGTGTGCTGTGAATACCTCTGTCGAAAATATTCGGTCTTGTGGCATAGTCTGTTTTTCGGTGTTGTGGGTATTGTGTGCAGTGGATATTCGGTGATGTGGCGGTTGTGGCCCCGACCCAGCTAAGCGTGGTGAATGCACATTTCACATGTAGGAACAAAGATCTATATTGATTGGACTTGACTTTCAGAGGCCTTCTTCGTGAAGGAATTTGCTATCACAATCGAGTGTTCAATGTTGGCTCTCATTTCATACACTGTGAGCAGTCATACACAAGCGCATGTCAGCGACACATGCATGCAATGCACGTTGCCTGCACAGAGGCAAATAATATTAAATAATCAATGATCAATTATATATGTATCATTTGAGAACAATCAATGTACAATATCAATTGGCAACCCTATATGTACACTTATTATCTGTTTGTGTTGTCAATAAATTGTGTTTTAATTGCATTGGTTCTTTAGATCTATCAGCCTTTGCTGATAGGATTGTACTTGCATGTATTGCTTCATTATTCAAAATTGGAATCTTTTCAACCTTGATAATTCATACAAATATGCATCCATTATCATTTTAGTTTCAATTTTAAAAAATAAATATTAGGTATAAATTCAACTGTATTTGTTATATTATATAAATTTATTTCCCTTCCCCGACCATAATTTTATGTAAATGTGTACGCATAAAGATTAATTAATCGATTAACGAATAATTAATTTCTTGGCGACTAGGCCATAACAAAAAATATAATTTTAATTATATATTTATGGAATATATCGCTCCAGCTGCAGCATCATTTATACGTGGATCTAAACTTGTAAACTGTATTGTTGTGGATGCGCAGTATAATTATATATTATGTACTTATTCAAATTCTCAAGCGAGTCTTGTCCTCGTGCAATAAATACTTAAATTCTTTATCATGCTGCATGGATTAAACTGTTGGATCAACAAGTGAATTGAGAAATATAAAATTAATATGATGGATAGTATGTAGTTTGAATCTATTCATAATAATATACTAACTATTAACAGAGAGAATTTGGATAATATAAGCCCATGGATGAGTAGTGCGCTTGCTTTGAAATGAACATTCCATGCGGGGGGGGGGGTGCATGACTAATTATATATAGGCTGCCAACAATATCCTCAAATCTCCATACAAGGTCTACACAAAATCCTGGTATGTCCACAGAAGGTTCTGTCAATGTCCATAGAAAATCCATGTGGATGATATATGGATGATCTAAATATGGTTCTCAGGTAGGACATTTGGATATCCACACAACATCCATAAGATGTCAATGTCCATTATTTGGACATCCACTAGATATTTAAATGTCCAAAAATGAATGTTTTATAGACATCCATTAGACATTTTGTGCTGTGTGGGTGTAAGTAAAGTGACAGCATGGACAGGCCTAATCAATTTCCATAATTATTTCATGCACATTATGGTCTTTTTGTTAAATTCTTTTAGCTTCAAACTGGACACGGGGCTATTGAGGTGTGAGCTAAATAAGTGTTGGGGTGGATATTGTTTAGATAGGTAATAAAAGATATGATTGGAAATAATATTTTACAACTGTTTTATGAACAAACCACAAATCACAACTAAATCGAATACCGAAAATTCGACTTGCAGACCTACCAGCAAACACAAATCATCTACTGCAGCCTGCCGATGTAGGAATATTTGGCGCTGTGAAGGCAAGATGGCCTGAAGCATTGCAGAAACATAACATTGATACCCATGGTGAGGCAGTGACCAAGAGCTCCTTTGCCAAGATTCTGAAACCTTTTGGGACGACGTTATCCGCCTGAAACCGTAAAAAATGCATTTCGAAGGTCTGGATATTTTCCCTTTGAGGCAAACGCTGTAGACTACAGAAATGCATTGCAACAGCTGAAGGCAGATGGCTGTCTTGTCGTCGACAACAAACAATGACATCGGGATCACCTTGAAGCTTGGTTGTCGCACCCGTGACCCTAGACGAGTTCAGGGACCATCAACGAAATGGCCAGCTGGTGTTTGATGGTGAAGAGTCCGGGAAAAAACTATATAACTACTGACTTTCGCTACTGAAACCAAGATCGTGTCCAACAGAAGGCCCAATGGAAAAGGAAAAATGTCGTTGAAGTTGTTGAAGCCGACGAAGATAGCCGATGGCTAGAACGGGATCCGGCAAACGACATTTACATGGAGGAGTTCGAAGACCTAGACGTAGTACCGGTACATACCACTAGTGCCCGTAATGATCTGGATAGTTTTGTAGACCGTTTAATTGAAGAAGATCAAGCTTACTTTGCCACAAAGTCCGATCACACGTCGAACAATTTTCAGTGGGATGAGTTCACCGTTAACGGCAACGAAATGACCTGATCTTCAACCTTGACACATAGTGTTGATTCCGGGAATCGTGGATGTAGAACGGTCTGCATCTTCTATGCCGCCATCGTCTGGCTCAACACCAGCCATACCACCACATCAACACCTCGCCCGAGATTGTTAACACCGCCATCCTCCGATCTGTTTCCCACTCACTTTCCAAAATTTTTTGCATGCAACTCAGAAGGCGACTCACTCGACGAAAGAAGACATATGTCCGCCGATTTTTGCAGTATCCTCCGTCAGTACCGGACCAAACATGGAGACTGGCAAAAAAATCAAAGAAGAAACCTCAAACAAAGCAAAAGAATGTCTATCAAAGAAAAACAGAACAAAGGACGATGACTGGATTTTTTTTGTGTATTACTGCCAGCATCTTTTTATTGCCGAGATGAATACTCTCATTGTGAGATGGTGTGGGTGGGTTGGTGTGACGCATGTAATACCATGTGCCAATGTACATTGTATACCCTTGGGAGTTAGTTAGTTTAGTTAGTTATTAAGGGTTTAAGGGCACACAACACTAGGTTATCATTGCCCGTATTCTTCTTATATAATGGCATGTTATTTGTTATGTGTGTATGTTGTGGTACCTTGAAACAAGTACTATAAGGTATGATGTAAGGAATGGTGGAAGGGGGGATGAGTGATTTGGCCTGTATTCTGTGTAAGCTAACTATTTTGATTATGATTGAATGTTTTTTGTGTGTCCCCCTAAATTATTTTGTGTCTTTCTGTGTCTGAAAAGTTGCTCAAATTAATTTTTAATATTATATGGATTAAGGTAAATTGCTAAGTATGTAAGCCTAATGGCAAAAGGTTACTAGCGAAATTAGTGGCATACACATGCAAAAACTACAGATGTTGCCAATTTGCTGTGATCTCACCATATTATGCTTTACATATCTAGACTAGGTTAAATCATGTTAGTTATTTTGTTAGTTAGTTAGTTGTAGGGTTTAAGGGCATGCAACACTAAGGTTTATTAGTGCCCGTATTCTCTTTTAGAGTGATGTGCTATTTTTTTTTCAATTCTATTATACAGCTTTGTGAATTTCAGATAGTTAAAAACATTGGTTATATTCTCGAGATTCATCAATAAAATTTCTTTTGAACTTGGGTTCTAGTTTAAAATCATTCCTTTCGACCATGTGTTGGGGGGACATTCTACTAAAATGTGCTAACAGTTAAAATCTCACCACATCTGCTCACAGGGGGTGGATCTTCGCTCTTAAAAGGTATCCTTGAGTGAGTTTTGCGTGTCCAATGCATAGACGGGTCGAACAACCTCTTCGCGTCGAGAAGAGCGCCTTGAAGAGATCCAGGGTGTTACATCGTCTTTTATTTCAGAAGCCTTATATTTTGCATGATAGCTATTCTTCGCGCCACTTTTCTTTAAGTTTACGTTTAAAATGCTTTTAGATCTGGCGTTAAGCCAACTGATAACCAGATGAAAATTGGTATGGCGAGCTAGATAAGCCCTGGCTGCTAGACATTTCTTATACGTTCCTGTCAAATGTTTCGCCACACGCCGATATGCACCCCCCTGCTGCTAGGCTATGATTAGTTAACACATGTGTTAACTGACTCGGAATTAATGTCACGGTACATATGGGTTTACAAGGAAACCAACAACAATGAAGACGAAGGGAATGGGCATAATGGCCCAAATCTTTAAGGAATGTACCATTTAACAAAATTTGTAAACCAACACCTCAAAAGAAGCCTGAGGAAAGGACAGAGAAGGGTGCAGTTGATGGGAGATTCTATGATGTTTTAAACGGAAAGAAAACGTGAAGAAAAAAGCGAGAAAATTGGGATGTAAAGAGTTAGCTGTGATGCAAAGGGACAATTGACAAGGTGGTTAAAAACTAACGTAACCGGATAGAAAAGATGAAATTAAACTGATAATGTAGGGAACGAACCATGCCAAAGGATTGGATCAACAATGCGCTAATTCAACTTGGGCCTCATAGCCTTGTTTCAGGATAGGCCTAGCATACCTAGATACCCTAGGCTTAATCTTTATGCACGTGAAAGACTCCGCTACCGTGGAAAACCCCGTTTTGAGAAAATAGAAGGATCACTTATAAAAGTCCACGTCCGCGTCGGTATGCGAGAAAGTTATTAGGCTTTAATTTTTATTCGGTTATCGATCGACGTCAAAAATATTGATATAAAAATCGATCGGATAATCGATTGCACATGCGCGATATCAATTATGCAAATTCATATCGAACAGCACCCTAATGAAAATTAGTAATAAAATAATTTAGTCATTACATTATGTTACCATATGGTTTCATTAGGCCTAGTTTCACAAAAGACAGTATTACAGTATATAATGATCAAGAAGTTTATAAAAGGAATAGTAGGCCACATGACTCTAGGCAGGCTAAATCATAAAAAAGCAAGATGGCGGTTTAAGCGACTACTAGGTATTGGTATCATGGTCTTCGACTACCGAACTACATAAAAATTTGTGTTATAACAATCTGAAACTGTGGCAGAAGTGTATTTTGAAGCGTTAAGTACAATAATATGTATATAGTTCAGTAGCAAGTGTGTTATTTAGCATAGAAAAAACGCACCATCAACAACCTAACCTAGGCCTGCACAGCTACCTAGGCCTAGGCCCGTACCAACATCATGGTGAAACGAAATGCGCAGACAGTGGAGGAGCTGAAAAGATGCGAGGATACTAGTACTCTAGCCAGGGACATACTGAAAGAAGTGCTAAAAGCACCTGAATTCAACAAACACCTGGCAGATACAATTGCAAAAATTAAAGCCGACACAATCATGTAATCGTTTAATTGTAATTGTAACTTCACTTCAAACAATGTCAATGATATATGCCCATTGTTTTCATTTTTCAGATTCCACCCACCTATTTGTGCCATTGGAGTCGGTAGACATTATTGCTGGCACAGTAAGAGTCCATTATGTGCCAACGGGTTACACAAGAGAATTTGAACTAGATTTGCAGTGTGATATAGGCCTTCCTGGTGATGTGCCCCAAAACAAAGATCCTGGTACTGACGTGGAGGATGGGCCAGATGCACCAAATTTTGATAACCAAGATTGGACAATGATGTATTCTGGTTCCAAGAGGCCACAAAGTTCCTGATATTTTTATACCCCATATACAGGCAGAAGGTAACCGACCGAAAAATCAAAAGCCAAGAAAAGATGTGGGGTCCGTTAGCTCAAGAGCTGAATTTAAAAAAATATAATTTCACCGGTCTGCAATGCAAAACCAAATGGAAAACACTCGAAAGAGCCTACAAGAAAGCAATTGATAATAAGAAACAATCGGGTAGAGGAAGAAAAACTTGTTCTTTTCAATGGTATGTTTATTGTGTTGAAAAATTAATACAACAAGTATTGGGATCTATAATGTTGATTACTTAAGCTTACAGGGTAGGTATAAGTCTTATACCTTTACATTTTGTTTCAGTCAACTCAACAAAGTATTCCTTAAGCGGGCCAATGTGTTTCCTGACTTTACCATGGGCACAGGACAACCAAAAACCAAAAACAATTTGTACAAGGAATGTACCGGTACAACAGAGTAAGTAATAAGTAATAACCTAAATAAGCCACATGCCTAAATTTTAGAATACTCTCCCTGAATGCAATGTAGACTTATAGCCTAGATATATAAATATATAAAAAAAAGCAGGCCTATTTAACAACACATTTTTCCTAACATGATTATCCACTAGTTTTCTTCTTCTTACTTTTTACTTCTACCTGTCTTTATCATTTTGTAATTTTATTCAATTATTTTACAATATTATATCGCTCATCTTGTCATAAAATAAATACTGACCAGTTTTAAGAAATGATTTTCAGGGATGAAACCCGTATTATCTCTAAATGATTTACATAAACTTATTTCTTTAATTTCAGAAAAACTGATGATGAAAGTACATCCTCACCGAGCTCGAGTAAGGAATTGATAACACCAAAAGCCTCGTTAGGCCTAGGCCTACCCACAAAGGCCAAGAGCGTGCATACGGACGAAGTGTGGCAGCCGAATTGAAATTATTTCGGGAAGAAACAGGCGCACGTCAGAAGACTCGACAAGATGCCTTCCAGAAAAGAGAGAGGAAAAAATAAAAACAAATTGATTGATTGGATATTGCTTAACGTCTCATATTTATGCAACTTGGCTAATCGAGACGAAGGGAGGGACGTAAGGGATGACGCGGGGGGACAAGGGGGACAGGCCTGTGCTGATCAGAACCAGCCACAAGCGTATGGGGAGGGCAGCGGTTCCCCCACGTCGTGGTCGTCGTCGTCTGTGTCATCATCCGTCCGTGTTGTCATTGTCGTCGCCGTCAAAGAGGTTGTCAAAGGGAAGGGGAAAGTCCCCGGACAACAACTCAGTGGAGGAAAAAAAAGCGAAAGAAAATAGCGAAAAGAGCAAATCATGTACCTGGAATTTTCCGAAATAATTTTTATAGTTATGTTTGATTGGATATTGCTTAACGTCTCATATTTATGCACTTTGTCTTATCGAGACGAAGGGAGGGACGTAAGGGGTGACACGGGGGGACAAGGGGTGGACAGGCATCCCCCTCAAAATAAAATAAGCCGCTATATCACCAAGGAAAACATCAACTCATACCATCCGCAAGTCAGTGACTACAACTGCGAACACGCCCAAAACGTCGATACTCGTCACCCGAAATCTCAAAGGATGCAATGTTTCACGGATTCTAAAGAAAAATATCCGATGATGAAATGTGGTCGTGAGGTTTACCGGAAAACTGTGACTGATATGAACATTGGGTTTTTACTAATCTAACCCAGAAAAATACAGCGACTGCTTAACATTTGAATTAGCAACTGGCGAGGAGAACGACATTCTGAAACATGATCACCTTATGAAAGTATATAGCAGCTGAGTGAAGACACAATTTTCTCTCAATATCTTAATAATTTTGAAATGAGCGGTACTGTTCAATCAAAGAAGTACAAGCAATGGGATTTGAAAAAAAGGGAAAAAACATCAACTTAATGTCACAACAAGACCTTCCCTCAGGAGTACCTATCAAACCGGCAAAACTCAAGGACATTGAGAATCTTCTAACAAAGCACTTCGGCGTCAAATGCAAGGATCTAGAATGTTTATCTTTTTCATAAAGATGCAATGAACCATAACGAAACAATCGTAATAAATAATGCAAATGAAAACGACGAAGACTTGAGTGACATCAATGTGGACGACGGTTGCCTAACAGTGTAGGTCTAACAGCGTGCCTGCTTCATATTGTTTAAAATACATCAACATGATTGTGTTAATGTTAATACTCACTTCCTAAAATCAGCAAAATGATAATTTTCATCTTCTAATAAAATATATGTACGAAAATATAATAATTTATAAATAAATAAGAACAATGGTAAACAGACAATGTCTGTTAATAAATATCTTTTGTCTTGTAGTTTTTAAACTTACCTATCCAGGTATAAGTTTCAAAACTATCCTTGTCCAAACTTAGTTTTAAAGTAACGATTATGCTTAGATTAACATTTTTAGGGTTATATATCAAAATCAGTTTTTTTGTTATATGCATGTAAACTGATTCCCAATTTATATAACAAAATTGAATATATAATTAGTTTTTTATGATTATGTTTAAATTTCACCAAGTGGAAAGGGGACAGTTTTAATATTGGAAGACTCAGTTTGCAAATTACATATGAATACCTTTGCAACAATTGGAGTCTGCTGTGCATACCCCCTATGTAAATCGTACAAGTAAGTTATTGAAAATGAACCCACTGATGTTTCCGCAATTGTTAAGGTATCTGGTGATGGACGACTTCAAAATCATGGGGTCGGAAAATGGGCCAAGACTAGGTATTTGACAGGTACTGAACGAGAAAAAGTTAAGCATGCACTGCAACACGTGAAACCTTCCAATAGCACATCGCATCAAATTATGTCATGCAACATGATTTCTTAAGGGAGGGACATTTTACAAGGCACAAAATCGCTAGATGTGTTGATGTTGATGTTGATGTGTTGATGGTCAATTCTCTTCTGAAGTACAACATATTCGGTAGAAGGTCTTACTGCCCAAACCACTAAACAATAATCAATAATAGAGTGAATATAAGAATCTACAAGTAACCTCAACATTCTCTCTGTTACAAACCTCTTCATTTACTTATAATCTATTGCTGATGATACTTTATTACATACAAAATTCTAATGTTTTCTTAAAATTTAAATTACAATCTAAGAAAACTCTAAATATTTAAATTCATATACTCTAAAAATTTAGATTACCATTTAAAATTTCAACGTCAAATGAATATCATTCATGCTTCTATCATTACCTATGAAAATCATAAAAATTTGTTTTACTATAAATTAATATCAATTCCCTGAGTTTTAAACCAATCACCCCTCCTCTTTAAAACTTTTTGAAGACGTCTTGCGATCTTTTCAAATCCCACCCCCTTCTAAATAAAAGACCAAGTCATCAGCATATAAATATAATGATTCCTCCCATTAAGTATATATATCATCTATGTAAAGAATAATAAAAGGGGTCTAATATTGATCTTGGGGTACTCCTGTACTCCTGGTCCCTCCTGTCGCGGTAACATTCAACATCGCCTGATCCACTGTTCACATAGTAACCAAATGGGATTGAGAATACTAAATGAGACAGAGGCCAGGTCCATGATTTTGATTGTATAAATATATAAATGATAAATAAATAAACGATAAAATAAATGATAAATATAAATAATATACGTACTTGTTAATTCATTAAACTTTTAGATGCGTTAGACGCAACAACCTACAAGTTGAAGTAAGAAGAGATCGACGTAGCCGTTAAACAATTAAACACTTAGAAGGATTAATCGGTAATGTTGGAGGTTGATTCGTTGGAAAAGAAGGAGGAGTAAGCGATAAAAAAGGGAACACAAGTAAGGCATGTAAACAATTCTACAAGCAGCTGAAGTGAATGGGCAGAGACAGGTGGTTGAAAGATGTGAGGCGGATCCTAGGGGAGCACATCTCTGAACAGAGTTTCCCCTTAAACCCAACAAGATAGAAATAATAACGGACTACATATATTACATTGAGTCATCCCACATAGATCAGCAGTCGTGGTCTAGGTCAACCAGCATTCGTTCATATGCACAGGCTTTGAAACAGAACCTGGAAAACTGTAGGGTTCAGGCATTCATAAGTGCCTCCAGTGTTGGGGGTGTTACCTTCCCAGAAAGAGGGTGCCCCTAGCGGGAGAGCCGAGGAACACGGAGGGGACGCTCTTGGCAGTCAACGGAAGGGGACAGTGCCGAGAACAGGTGCGTACAGTGTGCTCTAATAACAATGGCGACGACGGACGCCCGACTGTAGCGCGTCCCAGTTTTAGCTCCGCCGGATGATAGATGGTCCAATTGGTGTGTTTTGTGTTTTAACAGACAATAGATGGTCTAGTTGCTGTGCTGTATTTGTTTTGCGGTTTGTTTTGTTTAGTAAGCGGTAAGACTGTTCGGACAGGACGCTTATATGGTCTGTTTTGCTGTGGTTTTCGCGAGTGTATTTTTGTGCATTTAGTCATGGCGGAGGCAATAAAACCATTTGATATTCACAGGGATGAGTCCAGTGTCTCTAGGCGCTGGACTAGGTGGAAACGCAGTTTTGAATATTTTGTTGTGGCGAAGAATATAACCGAAGCCGCGCGCAAGAAGCTATGCCCGCTGCACTTTGCGGCGAAAACATGTGCAGGAGTCTTCGAGACACTCCCCGAACACAGGGACCAAGGAGCGAGCCAAGGCAAGCGACGGGAAGTGCGAGGGACAAAAACAGGAAGGCGGCTCGTACAATACAGTCATGCTAACGCTGGGGCACCTGTTAACTGCAGGTTTAATGCATTATGAATAATAAATAAAAAATGAGTAAACCAAAAAAAAAAATGATGGGGTGCAACGGGTGATAGAGAATGCCAGCAAAGCTCTTACGGAAGTCGGCGAGACATAGCCAGATTGAAAAAGAATCTCTGGCTCTGGTTTATGGTTGTGAGCGGTTTAAATACTATCTCATTGGGGGCTCACTCTTCACACTCATAACTGACCATAAGCCTTTGGAGTTCTTGTTCTCCAAGCGAGTGAAGCCTTGTGCTAGGACAGAAAGATGGGTTTTGCGCTTGCAAGAGTACAATTTTTTAAATTTGGGTTTTCAAGCCAGGTAGCCAAAACATAGCAGATCGCCTATCCAGGCTTGTTCAAAAACGATCCCAACTACGGGACCCGGCAGATGACAACTCAGTCGATGGGTGGTAGAAAATTTGACACCCTGTGCAGTCAGACTGGAAGAACTGCAAGAGGAGAGCTGTTTGGATCCATCGATCAAGAAACTCAAGGCGGCTATTCGGGGCGGGAAGTGGGGGGAGTGTTTTTATATGCGAGTTTTTTTGGGTTAAACCCAGCGGGTTTCACTGAGGTGGGGAAAGTCGTAAAAAACCCCAAGAAAACCTAGATTTGGATGTCATAATTTGGGGGTGTGACGGAGCACAACACTGAGATAACGAGCACTTCCCGGACAAGCAGGCCATATTAACGAGGGAACAAACTATGAAAAATACGTTTCTTCTGTACTGACAGACAATGCCACATACATGTACAAACATGGGCACAAATCAGAACGTCAATAACCCACCTAGTACCACTAGTTTAGTGGTGCTTCGGTGAACGTCACCCTTTTACGAACTCATTTCACATGATATGTAAGCCTACCATACCATCACTTTTCACCCTTTACTTTCACCTTTTATAATATTTGTTAATTTATTTTATTGTATATAATAATGTGGTTTTAAGAGGTCTAACTTAGGCATAGTAAGTAAGACACATTGTGACTGGGGCCTTGTGGCCCTTTTCTGACATTCTATGCAGTTGTGCCCGCTTAAATATACGAATATGTGTACAATTTCGAAATTAATAATAATAATAATAATAATAATAATAATAATAATAATAATAATAATAATAATAATAATAATAATAATAATACAAAACAGGAGAAGAAAAGTACGAAATGGGAAAAGCGACTAGTTGGGAGAATCGTTGAGCTTAGGAGAGATATCGGTCGACTGGAACAATACCGAATGGGTAATCGATCTAAAAATGTGATAAATTTCTGCCAAAAAATATTTGAAAGATTCAAGGTTCACGCAAAGCATGAAACACTTAACGAAATTTATTCACGAATATTTGGATACACTTAAACAAAAAGTAAGTGCTCTAGCTAAGAGGGTTAAAAAGATATAAAAAAAGTAGTATTAGAAAAGAACAAAACCGAATGTTTAAAGAAAAGGAAAAACAGTTTTTCCAACAAAACTATCTGTACCGAAGAAATAATAGGAAATGGAACACCAACTAAGACAGAGATAGAAGAGTTTTGGACAGGGAATATGGGGGAACCCGGTAGCACACAAACCAGGATGCACAATGGATTCAAAATAAATAAACTAGGATGAGCGATATTAATGAGATGAGATTCGAAGGAATAACTATTGATGAATTAAAGTCGACAATCAGTGCTTACACATAGCTGGAAAGCACCAGGTAATGATAATATTAAAAAATTTTGGTAGAAGAAATTCAATACTACTCACAATCAAATTAGAAAATGTCTCAACGAGTTTATAAATGGAGTTAAAGAAATACCCGAATTCTTTACTGAAGGAGTAACCTTTTCTCAAACCAAAGGACAATGACACGAAGAACCCAAGTAAATATCGGCCAATACATGTCTACCAACTAATATAAAATATTGACTTCATGCATAACAAAAAAAGTATATAATCATTGCAAAGAACACACTATCAGGGCCCGAGAGAACAAAAAGGATGCTGTAAGAACTCACGGGGGATGTAAAGAACAACTTATTATTGACTCTACTGTAATGAATCAGGCACACAATAAGAAAAGGAATATTCACGTAAACTACATTGACTACAAGAAAGCCTTTGACTAAACACCACAAAACATGGCTTATTCAGATTTTACAAATATATAAAATCAACCCAGTAATTGTAAACTTTGAAGACAGTAATGGAGACATGGAGAAAAAACACAAAAACAAAAAATATGAAAAAACCAGCAGAAAACCCTACAGACCCAAATTTACAAATTAAACGGGGCATTTCCAAGGTGACTCATTAAGTGCATTATGGTTTGTCTGTCTTTAAAACCCCACTGTCACATATGCTTAACGAACGACATACGGATTTAAAATTAAGGACAATAATGTGGTATGTCACACAATTTCCCCTATTCTACATGGATGACCTAAAGTTGTATGCATCAAATTTTGCCCCAAATAAACAGTCTAGTCAATACAAACATTAGAATTTAGTCAAGATATCTGCATGGAGTTTGGAGTAGACAAATGTAAGACGCTACATATCGAAAAGGGTAAGGTTACACAAGCAGAAGAGTTCCAGCTAGATGATGGAAATAGGATTGGAATAATGGACGATAACGATGTATACAAATATTTAGGATTCTCACAAGCTGCCAGAATTGAACATAAAGTTATGAAAGCAAAATTGATAGATACATACAAGAAACGACTAAAGTCTATCCTCAAGACGCAACTAAACGGTAAAAACAAGATCACAGCAATAAATACATATGCTGTACCAGTACTGACATATTCATTATGAATCATTAAATGGACGCAGACAGACATCCACGCGTTGGAAATATTAACTCGTACTACACTTACCAAACACAGAATACAACATCCTAAATCAGCAATAGAGAGATTGACACTTCTGTAATGAATCTAACCAATTCACCAAACAATAAATACAAAACTACAATTAAAAATGCAAAATACAAAAATACAAAAGACTTACAGGTTGCCTCGGCTGCAGTCGGTAGAACACGGCTTGGTAAGTCTGGGTTCAATAGACCTAACCAGCTGTCATAAAGTTGATAATAATACAAGGGATATGAGTGATCAAACAGGAATAATAGCCTATAAATGAGAGATGAAATATTAAGTTGACAATTTAATTTTGTCCCAAAAATCAGACAATTGTACAAGTTTTAGGTAGCCCTTTGCCTACAAGGGAATCAAATGTCACTTTTAGTGATATGTGAAATTAGGCCTACAAATTATGCAATGGAATATAGGTTACAAATTATACAGTGAAATACAGTGAACAAGTTATACAATGAAATACAGGTTAATAAACAGGTCCTTTGGGGCCAATTTAAAATGGCATGAAAGCCTCGCTTAAAGCTCAGTCCAAAATGTTTTTTTCCAGGCCCTGTAAGCCTCGTTCCTCTTTCAAAAGTTCAGTTAATAATGTTCAATAGCCCTTAGGCTTTCGTTATTATATTAATAGTTCAGTTAAAACGTTTATTACGTACCAATATCCGCCCTTAGGCTTACGTGCTTTGTAGAGCTGTAGTTTGTCTGAAGTGGAGTTATAGGCCTAGGCCCCCTAGACCGAATCCCAGGTGTTTGAAGTCAAATCGTGTCCCCAAAGTCCGGGGAAATCCGCCGCGAGTCCCCAATCTTCTCAATCGTAAGTTCCTTAAAGGTAATTGTATGTGTAATAATAAATTGTGGCTCTGGGTCTTTTCAGGCGTACCCTCCCGTCGTTCAGCCCTCTGTGTTGTATGGCAGATGGATTGAGGTCTGCCGTGGAATTCCAGAGTTTTACATGGTGATGTCATAAAAAGGGA
>JAMZAV010008830.1:0-27104 GCA_024449915.1 Sweltsa coloradensis | reverse complement strand
TCCATTAAGCCCATTTTGTCTATCACCAACCAATTTGGAGATATTCGATAATCAACACGTTTTGGGCCCGGGCCCATTTTCCAATATGGCGGCCGAAGCTCCAGTCTGATTGTAGGGGAGTTTTAGTATGTTGATAAGTATTATATAAAGAAGGTCTCTGCAAAAATTCAGCGACATCGCAATTATTTCCTCTAAACGTCAATATAAGATCTTATTTGACAGGATTAAGAATCACAATCTAGGATGACGGTCGTTCGCCCGCAGCCAAGCGCACGCGACTGCTAGAAGGCGATGACTATACCCGACCCTGTTTACTCCTACCCGAGTTGGGGGGTTTTCAGCTATCTGCACACGCCGCCCCGAAACATTTACAATATTGAAACTCGGTATATGACCTGATATGTGGTCCATGACCTACCAAAACAAATATCAGCCCGATCCGACAACCCGTTCTGTGTTAAAAAAAGTGCCCAAAAAAAGTCGAAAAATTCCGGCTGGCTAGCTGGGTGGCTAGCTGGATGTGGATTCTGACGGAGAGGATTAAGAGCCTACAGAGAAAACGGTACATCTTAGAACTATGAAACTTGAACCACACTTAGATGTACCTCAGACTCATGCTTTTTTTGCTTTCAAAACCAAACCAAAGAAACCATTAATAAATATCTAACACATGGGTTCCAAGCGCAAAATTTGGCATGAGGGTAGATAAAAATATCAGAATTAATAATCCGCCGAGAGGCAAGCGATATTCCACCCCCAACACCCCCTAATAATATAGTAATAAATCCCCTAAAATTAGAACAATTCATAGCTCTAACCCAAAATTGAATTTTTATTCTAATTAATAATATTAAAATAATGTTTTAATGTGTTTTAACCCAATCGGTTTATTCTCATTTCCTAAACCACATTTTAACAACCCCCATCCCTAGTAGCTTATATTATTTTTACCTTGGTTACCAGCATTCATCATGAAGCACCTATTGAGTTATCAGCATGAAATTTGGCATGACCTTAGCCGTCAGGGCTATGCTCTTATACCAGCTGAGCTATGCAGCCAACAATTTAATTCTTACAAAAATTTAGAAAGTGAATCAAACTCTAAGCCGTACATCCGAGCAATTTAGATGGAAAGTTACATTTGAAATTTCCCTCTTTCTTTGAGATTTAGTTTACAAGTATAAAAACATAGTTACTTTTAAATTTACTTAAACTTTATAATATTAAATGCAAAATGGGATTCTCATCTCTTCGTGTTTTCTCAGTGCATTTAATATAATTTGGTCCCATATTTTTTTGGTGGAGGGAGACAGTTATGGTATATTATGTAAAATAATTTCAGATATCATAACACAGTATCATTTCATTTCAACATTTCCCTCTCTAACAATAACCCTTCCTCCAAAATTAAAATAATGAAACGTTTTTTCAATGCCAAAAATACAGCCAACTTTCAGACAATGCTAAGTACTGAAAATTGGCAGTCGCTGTCCCTTCCTGGAAATGTGGACGAACTCCTCTCAAGATTCCATTCTACATTCCTATGTCATTTTAACAAATCATTTCCGCTAAAAAGTTGTCCTCTTACTAAACCTAAAGTCAACCCCTGGATCTCGCACGATCTGCGATGTGAAGCCCAGACCTTGAGATCCCTCCATTATAAACTGAAGTCTTCGAACAACCCAATACATAAAGAACAATATCGTGACTTAAAAAAGTCCCATGCTAAAAATATACGTCAAGCTAAACTTCACTATAATGACTCCAAAATCTCTGAATCTAGGAACACCTCAAAAGCAATTTGGTCCATGATCAAATCACAGACCACTGCCTCTAAACCCAAATGCGACCTCACGCTAACCATTAATGGTGAAGTTATATCAGATGCATCTTCTCAATGCGAACTTTTTAATGAATTCTTCATCAACTCATGTAATATTGGTAAACCCAATGTGCCAATCAATACTCCCCTCCCTCGTGAACCCTTGCCACCTCTGTTAGGCCATACCATCTTTCTCTATCCTACCACTCCTCTTGAAGTAGCTATGGTAATTAGGAAATTTGGTTCCAAACACTCATATGGACTAGATGAAGTGCCGGGCTCTCTTCTATCCAAGTGTACGGACTTTCTCTCTGGCCCACTAGCCTACATTATTAACCGATCCTTCTCTGAAGGCATTTTCCCCTCCCAGCTAAATGCAGCCAAAATTATACCTATTTATAAACACAAAGGTAAAAAATCTGAAATGACAAACTATCGTCCCATCTCCCTCCTTTCATCTTTCTCCAAAATATTTGAATATATCATGCACGATCGTCTAATATCATTTCTAAATCACCACAACATTATCTCCCCTAGTCAACACGGTTTCTTGAAAACCAAATCCACCACCAGTGCAATCTACAGTTTTCTGTCTTCCCTCTATTCTGCTCTCAACAAAGGCGACCAAGCTGTAGGATTGTTCTACGACATGACCAAGGCTTTTGACACCATTGATCACAAAATTCTTCTCGACAAACTACATACTTACGGTATCCGTGGGGTAGCTCTTGATTGGATTTCCTCTTTTTTGTCTGGCCGTACCCAAGTAGTGGAACTCCAAACATCTAATAGTCAATCCGTCACCACAACCCGCTCTAAACCTCTGCCAATAGTCTGCGGGGTTCCCCAGGGATCAATTTTGGGACCATTAGCCTATATCCTTTATGTCAACGACAAGTCCGCCTACTTAAAGAGGGCACTCTCCCCAATATGCTGATGACTCCAGCCAACTGCTGACACTACCCAAACTCCAACCCATTCAGGACCTTCCCCCCTTAATAAACAATCAAGTTACGTTAATGTCATCATACTGCCTCGGCAAACAACTCACCATCTCACGCTCTAAAACTGTTTATCTATACTTTCACACCCCTTATAAGATCCCTATGCCAGTCCCCTTGTTCGTCTTGACTCTGATATTATCCCCCGCGCTCACACAGCCAAAGTCCTAGCCTTGCACTAACTGATAATCTAGACTGGTCCATCCATGTAAACCACGTTGCCAGCAAAATATTATCTGGCTGCTACTCATCAGAAAGCTCTAACAAATAGTTCACCCCCACCTCCTCTTGCTCGTTTACTTTGCCCACATTCACTCTCACTTATCATATGGCCTGCTATTTTGGGGCGCTTCCCCCATGCGAACAGAATATCATTCTCCAAAAGAGAGCGGTTCGTATCATAGCTGGTGTCTCCAGAGACACTCATGTAGGAGAACTTTTCAAGGAACTTGGTATTCTTACTCTAGCATGTACCCTTATCCAATCAGCCGCATTATTCGTTCGCACCAACCGTAACCTCTTCTATCTAAATGCTCTGTGCACTCCATAACACTAGAGCCAACCTTCACATACACAGGCCCTCCCACAATCTGCGCCTCTTTGCACAAGGCCCTGAATATCTATCTTCCACCCTCTACAATAAGCTCCCTGACCACATCAAAACCTCTCCCACCCTGTCTTCCTTTAAAACATATGTTGAAATCATATCTTACAGCAAACAGCTTTTACTCCATCAATGACTACCTCTCCATGTAAATATTTGCAGTTAATTCATTTTTTCATTATAATATTTACAAATTATCTAGAGTATAACCACAAACAAGCACTGTAATTTAAAATTTTCAAATTTTCCCTTGGCCGAAATGATGTAACAAACTTCTATATATAATATATATATGTGCTTACACGCTTCCTTGGATTGTGCAGGTATATAAGACACATTCTGCTGTACATCCTCCAATTGCTGTTTTCTGTGCCATCAGCAATTCTCATCACAATATCATATCAATTATTGCTTTATATCCAATTTTTCTTTATTCTATATGAATTCTTAATCTAGTAGGGCATATTTTGCATCTACTCTACTTTACCATAAACACTAATCAATCAATCAATCATCATATATATATAAATATCAATATTAGAATCACAATTGTAAACTTGTCGGGTTATTTCGCCACGTCGATTTGACTTACCCATGTACGTTTCTGGACCGCTCTGGGTCCTGTCATCAGGACGACTCCTGTCGTCCTGATGACAGGACCCAGAGCGGTCCAGAAACGTTGACATGGGTAAGTCAAATCGACGTGGCGAAATAACCCGACAAGTTTACAATTGTGATTCTAATACTTCGGGCCACGAAAGCCTTAAAAACTTAAATATCAATATATACTAGACACATTCTACTGTACATCATTGCTGTTTTCTGTGCCATCAGCAATTCTTATCACAATATCACATCAAAAATTGCTTTATATCCAACTTTTCTTTATTATATATGAGTTCTTAATCTATAGTAGCGCATGCTATTGTTTGCATCTACTCTTTAAACATAAACACTGTTTTTTATCATTATAATCAATTAATGAATCATCATATATATTTATATATATATATATATATATATATATATATCATCAATCATCATACATATCAATATCAATATCCATATCAATTATCAATTATGCTTTATATCCAACTATTCTTTCTTCTAACACTGTGTATATCATTATAATTACTATCACTTTTATTATTAATTATTAATTATAGACTATTAACTTTCTCTGCAAAGAGTTATACTTGTACACTGTACTAGTCTTAGTGAATAAAAGTATCTATCTATCTATCATATAAACACCTTTGTAAAGAATTTGTATGCCATAATTAAATACTAAGTTTCATTTGCAATAATGCGACATGAAATGACAAAAAATGTCTGTGTGCAGACGAGTCAAGCATAAGCACATCATGATTTGACTTAGATTGGTGCAGTTAATGAATACAGTAATTGACTTAGGTAAAATCACGCCTTGATATGAAACAAACAGCAAAAAGATGTGATATCCCCCCCAAATACAAAAATTTGTAAAAAAAAAAAAAAAAAAAAAAAAATCGGATGCCAAGCTCTCCTTTAAAAGTCTTTGGCTGTGAATGTTGTGAGATATAGAATTTAAAAAGTTAGCAAGAATTTATATAATCAAAGGTTTTAATGTAAGTTTTTGAGGTATAAACTAGGCCGCTTTGCGAACGCTTTTTACAGTCGCGTTGATGGATGAGCTTTTTGGAATATGTCTGTTCAATGATTACGTTTTAAGGCTATTCCACCGCGTTTTTCTATTTTCCAAAATATGCTACTAAGTTTAAATATAGTGAATGGCTTTGAAACATAGCTATTTTAGAAAATCAAAAATATTTTTTCCAAATTTTTCTGATCCGGTACACGGCCAATATAGCCACCTCAAAATAATTTCAAACTTCAATTCGCCAGGGCACACCATTCAACGTACGGTGTTGTGCTTTTGTGACATTAATTTTTAACTGTTTTTCTATGGACTGACTGAGAGAAAACAGATTTATTTTAAACAATTGTCTTTCCAGCGAATTTTTTCAGTTGGCGGTATTTTTTACCGATTTGTACCCAAACGAAAAATTCGCAGGAAGACAATTGTTAAAATAAATCTGTTATCTCAGTGTCAGTCCAAAGAAAAACAGTTGAAAATTAATGTCACAAAAGCACAACACCCTACGTTGAATGGTGTGCCCTGGCGAATTGAAGTTTGAAATTATTTTGAGGTGGCTATATTGGCCGTGTACCGGATCAGAAAAATTTGGAAAAAATATTTTTGATTTTCTAAAATAGCCATGTTTCAAAGCCATTCACTATATTTTGACTTAGAAGCATATTTTGGAAAATAGTTAGTTAGTTACTTGATATTACGTGTTAATTATATACACCTGTAAAAGGCTTATATTAAAACCTTTATTTCTATGAATTTTGACCAACTTTCTCAACTTTTTGTTTCAAAAGGCACTACATCACCATAATCGTTATGTATACGTAGAATATGAACGTTGTAGCACCACCCGTGTGGTCAGTATTGGCCCTAATATCACGAAAATATCGTATTAAAAACCGTGAAAAAATCGTAAAAGTACGATTTCTATAAGAAATATTTTTTCAAATGTCTCTAAAATCATTACATATATAATTCCAATGATTTTAAACGTTCTCATAAAGTTTCATCAATATACGAATAGCCGTTTGCCAAATTTTACGAAAATATCTCGATAAACATTTTTTTTTTTTTAACGTAAAGTAAGTTGGCAAGTCTAAGTTCAGAGATTTCGAAGGTCCCTCCAATTTTCATCAAGATTGCATACGCCGTGTACCCGGTAGAGAGCGAACAACCAATGAACAAACAGACAAAAAAACAAACAAAAAACAAACAAACAAACAAAAAACACCCGAGCTAATTTTTTTGGGGGTCAGTGAAATTGCAGTCTTCGCTTCGCTCATCCAATTACTAGGAAAACGCTTAATACCGCCGCGTTGATAGATGAGCTTTTTTGTTAGTTTTTAGTTTGCGTGGGACCACTTTTCCTTTGCAAGTGCTTTATGAATGCATTGTAGGTGATTGTTGTCAAGTTTCTATTGTAACTTGTTAATTGTTACTAGGAAAACGCTAAAGTGACGTTGCGTTGAAGGATGAGCTTTTTTGTAAGTTTTTAGTTTGCGTGGGATCTATTAACTTATCAAGTGCCTTTTAAACGCATTGTTGGTGATTGTTGTCAAGCTTCTATTGTTAGTTGTAAATTGTTATTATGTACCTAAAAAAACTCATATTAAAACATTTATTATATGGATTCTGGCAACTTTTTCAACTTTTTTCTTTCAAAAAGCAATACATAACCATTACCTTAATGTACATGTAAAATATGAACGTTGAACCCCCACCCGTTTGGTCTGAATCGGCACAAATGTCACGAAAATATCGCACTAAAAATATTTAAAAAAAATCGTAAAAGTACGATATTCATGAGAAATATTTCTTCGATTGTGCCCAAAAACGTAGCAAGTCTTAGTTCAAAGATTTCGAAGGTCCCCTGAAATTTTCATCTAGATCGCATATGCCGTTTGCCCGGTAGAGAGCGAAAAAACAGACAAAAATACAAAAAAAAAAAAAAACACCCGAGCCAATTTTTTTGGGGGGTCAGTTAAATTGAAGTCTTCGCTTCGCTCATTCAAAAAACAGTTTCAAATGGTAATAAATAGGCCCTATTATACGGCCCGTTATAGGCTCCAATCACTCCTGTGTGCAGGGAGACCTGTAAACTATGCTTGACCTCATCTTCTTCTTGTCAACCATTTTGTTAACATTTGGCATTATCCACAGCCTTCTAAGCACAAGAATACCATTTGCAGAGGATTTAGCAAGCGGTATTATGTCGATAAAAGAAGTTTCCCCACTCTCATTTGTTAGAATCACATGTCGATAAAAGAAGAGTTCCATTCTGCACGACAAAGTTAAGGTGCTCAAAGGTAGCTCCAGCTAAGCATCAGTTGAGTCTGGCATGCAGCCCAGATGCAAAAAAAAAAAGTCATCCGGTCTGAGGTGCTCAATTACAACAGAGCTAATTGGGAATACAGACCATCCTCCTTGCAACTGGAATAGTTGGGATATTGATAATGCGTGGATTGCTAAGTACGTATTTATGGGATTGTGTCATTTCGGCAATTCCCAAAATCAAAATTAACTCCAACGTAGGCCTCGATGGCCTAGGGTGAAGTATCCAACCGGCAATCGAAAGATCCGGTTTGAGTCCCGGCTCAAATGGATTTTAAAATTTCTGCATTGGATTTCAATTTATTGAATAATTTATTTTTATGTAAGTAAGTAAGTAAGTAAGTTTTATTTCCAGACACATAGCATATTACATTATAATAATTAACACAGCAGTAAAAAGCTTGAATTTTTTACAAAAAATTTACTCAACTTAATAGTGCATAATATGCACTATTATATTATTATTGTCTAACTTGAACATTTGGAATTCAATATTTCAAAACAACTTGCACTTTTTATAAGTCAATTAAAATAACAGTAAACTGAATTTTAAAAAAGTTATTTTTTTAAATAACGTTCCCAAACATAGGTAATTACCTGATTTAGGTAAAGCTGGAATGCCCGATGTATGGAACACTTCAGTTTATCAAGCAGCTGTGAATCATTCAGGTGACTAAGTTATTCGTTATAAGTTTTCGGCTCCAAGCGTTTACCTTTTACTCATAAAAACTTCAGGAAATCTTCCGAAAGGGCTGATGGTGAGCCGTGGCTGGTATAGACACATCGATCTCCCGAATCAATGTACCGGGACAACGGTGTGCATTGCCTTAAAAAGCAATAGTTAGTAAAAGAAGATAGTAAGATGGGTGAATTAAGCGTTCTAAAATTAAGATACTAAATTTGCTAGTTGTGATATTTAAAAAGTCTAAAAATTGCAATTGTTTACTTAAATGAGGTTGACACAATATTTTATTTACTGGTGATAAATGTGGGTTATTTTTTGTTTTAAATTAACTTGTAAACATCCATTTCAAAGGCAAATAAACCTCATTACCCAAAGTAACAAACGTGCTAGTAACTCCCATATTGGATAAAGTATTTGTGTGAGTTTAAAAAATACATCATAGAAGAAGATACTTATGTTTATACGTAATATAATTGATTCGCATAATGTGGTCTCTTCATACATTTTCTAAAAATAAGTTTCACTCATACCCTACTAATTAAATTTGGGTTGGTTAGGCTATTTTTCCTGACTGATCAGGTTTACAATTGTCACACCTTACACACCGTAAAAACCACCACTGGGGTCTGGGCACTTAGCCCCAAATTTTTTTTTATTTTTGACATTGCAAATGGCGTTTTTTTACTATATTTTAGCGTGGTTTCGTCGATAATTTATATAATTGTGAAGATTGACAGTTTTACTGTCAGTTTACAAAAAACTTGCAACAAAATTGTGCCCCCCCTCGCCCCACTCTGACTTAATTTAGGGGTCGGCCCCCCCCCCCGCCCCCCCGTATTTACGCCCCTGGGATTGTGTCAACTCGGCAATTCCCAAAATCAAAATTAACTCCAAACGTAGGCCTAATGGATTACTAACAAGTTAATTAAAGATATCAGACAACGTGACTCTATATTTCGTAGGTAGTGAGAGCAGTAAAGGAAAAAAAAAAACACTAGAATATTGCAATTCCGGATACCAGCGCGAAATTTGGCATAGGGGTAGATAGAAATATCAGAACTAAAAATCCGCCGAGAGGCAAGCGATATCCCACCCTTAACACGATCATCGATCATTGGTTAAATTCACTTGAATGTACTTCTGTCACACAGGATGACTGCATTGCATTAGATTGGGCAAAAAATTTGACCAAGTCCCTCACAAAAAAATGTATAGCAACATTAAATGGATTTAAAGTTGTACACAGCTCTTTTCTTTCCGATAGGAAACAATTTGTAGTTTTTAATGGTTCTCGATCTGTAGAAGCTCATGTTTCTTCTGGGGTGCCATAAGGGTTGGTTCTTATAGGGAATATGCATAACATTATTTTATGGTTCTACTGGGTTAAGGCCACCTTCCTTTACACAAAAAATCTTATTTTTTTATGATTTTGAGAATACTTTTATTTATAAAATAAGGGTGAAAGTTGTCTACATATTTAGGCGGAAAAAACGGGTCATACGTCACCAGCCTTCATGATACCAATCAAGAATCAACCAATCACGTAAGTAGAGGGAAAGTAAGGCGTCTAAAACACCATGATGAGGATCCTCGAGGATCCAATATGGCGTCGATGACGTATTTCCGGTCACGTGACAGCCGCCATCTTGTTTCCGGCTGCCATTTTGTTTCCGGTCGCCATATTGTTTCCGGCCGCCATTTTGGTTCCGGTCACGTGTTTCCGTCCGCCATTTTGTCCGCCATTTTGAATTTCCAGTCGCCATTTTGTTTCCGGCCGCCATTTTAGCTTGGCCGACATCTTGGCCGACATTTTAGCTCTGCCGCCATCTTGGCCGCCATTTTTGTTCAGCCGCCATTTTCGTTCGAGCGCCATTTTAGTTTTACCGCCATCTTGGTCGCCATTTTTGGTCGAGCGCCATTTTAGCTCTACCGCCATTTTAGTTTCGCCGTCATCTTTGCCGTGTCCTCGTCACCATTTTCGAATTTTCAAATATCGCGTCACTTCTTGGCGCTCCGCGCGCTCCACGCGCTCTAGTAACCATTTTTGGTACTTTGAATTTCACTGATATATTATTTTTTAATTCGTATTTATTTTCTGATTTAATATTGCAAGGAAAAAAAGTCGACAGTTTTGCTCGGGCTCGAACTATGAGCACCTCGGGCGACCTTGGATACTAGCTCGCCGCCTTAGCCGCTCGGCTACCGAGACACATGCAACGCATTGGATAATTGTTGATACTTATTATAGCGTTTAGATAAACCACGCCTCCTCATGACATCACACAGGCTATTAACTAATAGCTCCAGTTAAGTGTTTTCACTTAGCGCGCATAGTATTCAAATAGTCTATAACGTTTCTGAGGATCCAGTTTCCCCGCGGACTTAAACACCAATGGGCCTACGCGTCATGACGTCACGGCCCGCGCGTTTTTTTCAAATTTGCCATAAGGGCTTTAAGCAGCAGCCAAAGCATAACCCGCGGTATTCAAATACCCTATACCATTCTGTGGATCCAAAGGCGTCACTACCCGCGGTTTTCAAAATATCAATGTAAGGAGGGAAACCCTAAAAAGTCTAAGTTTTTAAACCCCCCGCGCTATTTAAATTTATTCTGGGGGAACCCAAATGTTTCGCGGCCCTTGAACAAAAATAAGCTAGAAAAAATGAAAATTTTTTTTAAAAATTTCTAAAGGGTTTTCATGAAATGCTTTGCGCTGACAGGTCTATACTGAAAATACAAACGTCGAAAGAAATATTCTGTTTCTTAAAAAAACCTCCCCTTATTATTGCATAATTGAAAGCCCACTTTTTAAATATTTCACCAAATAAGGGTTTTCATTTATAGAAAAGGGTTTAAAACTTAAAATATGTCATCTTTTCTATCTAATAAAATTTCCGGTGTGAATAACCTTGTAGTGGTAGCGGTACAGGGGACATAAAAAACAAACAATACGGGCATTTTTTTGAACAGGGTTTGCCTTTTTGGAAAACAGTTGTCGTGGGCCCAAAAACTAATTTTTTAAAAGGATTGGGGGGCCCCCCTGGGAAATTTTTTCCCTTAGAATTAAAAATGGCGGCCTTTTTTTTTTCAAAACGTGTCCTCAAAACAAAACTTTTTTTATGTGTCTAATAAATTTCATGTTTTTTTTATCGTTTTCGAAATTTTTTCCGACTCAAATAACTCAAAAATAATGCCCAAAAAAAAAACTGGGTGAAATTTAGAATTTTTAACCCCAATGTATTTAGTAGTTTTTTTAAAGAAATCTTCAAAGTTTGGGGTACGACGTAAAAACCCCCCTTTACCCTACCCCTGTGTTTGCTTCCAGAAATTAATTATTATGAAAATAATTTTTAAAATTTAAAACCAAAATACTTTTTTTTTTTTACTTATTGGCCAGTCATTGCTGCGGCAACCAGAGGTTTTTCAACGGGGGTTTAATGATTTATTGTGCTGATTAATATGCTGCTTTTTTTTAGCTGGGTTTGGCACTTGGTTTCAGTTGAAGCTGGTCCCCAAAAGTTTTTTTTTAAGTGTGGAGGCAAAAAAAATTCCCTTTTCCCAAAACCCCAAGATGGCGGCGGTTTTTGGAATTTTTTACCTTAAAAAACAAAATTCTTGCAGTTTTTAAAAAAATTCATCTATTTTTGGGGGATCATTTTCGTATTAAGTGCCCTCTCAAAATACAAATATTACTACAAAAATTAAAGAAAAATAAAAAAAAATTGGAAACTGAATATTTTTGTAAAATTTTAAAACTAAATACTGGATTTTTATTTGGCCTGTTTTTTACTTTGTGACTTTTGTTAGAGGATCGCTGAGGCTGGCTGGGAACGAGCCCTCAGAACTCAGTTTTCGGGGGTTTTTCTTTCTTTCGGGTAAAGGGTTTAAAAACGTCGGTATAATATTTCCACGAATTTTTTAAAAAAACCCTCTTAAGATCCATTACGCGAAAATCCAAAATTTTAATTCCATTATTTTGAGGGGGGGGGGAAAAATCCCCTTTAAATTTTCCCCCAATTTTGGTGAACTTTGGAATTTATCCCAATTTGTCAGATTTTTTAACGCTTTTTTGAATACGGGATATAAACGTTTAAAATCAATTTTAAACTAGCGGGTTAATTTGGTTTTATCGAAATAAAAACTTTTTTGGTGATAATTTTTTTCTAGAATTGAAATTTCCATTTTTTTGGTTTTTCCCTTTTTTTTTCGGGGTTTTGGCCCTTATGTCTCGCAATTGCCCTTTTTTTGGGCTCATTCTTGAAACCCAAAGTGTGGATATTTTACATAAAAGTACTTCTTAACATGCATGAAAAATTTGGGAAATGTATTTCCCAACCTTTTCAGATAAACATCAACCCCGCAGGGCGCCAACTTTTCAGAACGACTGGGGGTGTAAAAAACCATAGAAAAACTATGGGGTAGAGCAGGGGCGATTCTGGAGTATTTGCGGGTGAGGTGAAATTTAAAACCCCGGAGGTAGTTATGGGGACTTCACGGGGGGTTCGGGGGCCCGAACCCCCCCCAACATATCGAAAATTGTAAAAATCAGGTTTTAGAGGGGGGTTTTTGGTGCTTTTTTAGAAAAGTTGGGGGCTGAATCCCAATCCCAAAAAAATGAAATTTTTTGTGCATCAAAACGGGAAACCCCCCAATAAAAGTGGTCACTAAAGGTAATAGATTATTTACTTCCCCGCTAGTTTGTTGGCACGGGGGGCTTTGCGGTATTTTTCGAACCCCCCCTACACAATTTTTTTACATTGAAAAAATAAATCTTGCATTTTATACCATTAAATTTCCTATGTGGTGTGGATGCGCAGAAAAACTGCCGTTTTTAATGATGATTTGTGATGATTTGTGTGGGGGGACAGCCCCTACAAACCCTTTTCTCGTGGTGCTTTGGCTCTCCTGCACCCACGGAGCTGGCGCCTATGAAAAAAAACCTGATTTCTGCATTTGAAATTGGGCCCAAGCTCACAAAGTTTTAGTCCAATGGCAAATTAAAAAAGGTTTGCTGTAACCTGTTCAAAAACTCCCCAAATGCATATTTTCCCTTTGGTTTTTTTGTTTTTATCACACACATTATCTCCTGATTGACAATTCATTTTAAAAAACCTTGAAAAGGGTCTCAAACACAGCTCTCAGCGTTCACCGTGAGTTTCCCGTAGTAGAAACTATATAACTACAAAACTACCAGACCATTCTCTGCCCTTTTCCTTAGATAACGCACACGAAAAAAATAATGCTCTTATTTTAAAGGGGGACCGACCGGGTGTAGAGGGCCTAACGAAGATCCCGTGGGGTCTTTGGAGGTGGTTTAGTTGCAGGTCCTAAAATCTGCAGGTTTCCCATTGGAAATTTTTTCCCCCACAAGATGAAACCCCCCAAATATTCTTCGACAACATGAGCCAAAAACTCACATAAACCCAAATAAAGTTTTAGGGGAAAACACTTGCGTCAATTTTTAGATTTTTTTTATTTTTGATTCAGATTTAGCACGCTTTTATTCACTTTTTTGATACGACAATATATAAAATAGAAAAAAAACATTGATTTACATAAAAATGAAAGGGTTAATGGCCCAAAATGAGGGGCTTTGTGTGGGCGCATAATATTTTTTTGGCAATTTTAGGTTTAATGGGAGATGACGTTGAAACTTTGGGATGTTTTAACCCCAATTATGTAGTATTCAAACAAAGTAAAATAAAGGTATGTGGGTTTTAAAAAATATATAATGTAAAAAAAATATACAAAAGGGTACCCCTATAGTGGGGATTATGTAAGCTAGGTCTTAAATTTATAAAGGGATTCTTAGTGGTTTTCATTTTAACCCAAAATTATTATTATTGATTCCTAGCAGTTGTCCCCACTCAAAGACATTTTTTTTAGAAAATTTTGGGATCGTTCTTGGGGGAAATTTAACGAAAAATCTTTTAAATAATTGACAGCCCGGGGGTTAGTGAGCAAGGAAGGTGTTGAACATTAAAAATCTCTTGTTTGATGATGGCATCAAACTGTATAAGGTTGTAAAGGAGGTTACATATGTTTTATAACTTAATAACTACTTTTCAACCCCTTTAAAAAACCCGTGGGAAAAAAAAAAATTTTTTCACGGCTAAACTAAAAATTAAGTCCTGGGAGGCAACAAAAAAAAAAAAAAAGAAGTGTGATGACTGATGACACTTTTCTCTAAAATATTCATTGCAAATCAGCCCCAGGGAAAAATTTAAATTTGATGAACCTTTTTTTTCCCCACGAAAATTTAGGCCCTTTTCCCCCTTCGATTTAGCAAATGGTGAGGGTGCGCATAGGGTTTAAAATAGGCAAACTGACCATTAGCGCTCGGAGATTTTCACGCATTCACTATTGTAAAAAGGGTGGGTTTTAAATTCCCAAAAGGGAAGCGGTCTGCCCAAAAGGGGCAAAAGTGGAACTTTTTTGAAGAACGCGGCAAAGAAGTAATAAAAATTTCTTTTAAAAAAGAAAAAAACTTTAAATCCCCATATTCTTTTTCTTTAAAAACCTATCAATTTGTCGATTTTTTGTAATAGCCGTAATTTAATTTGGGAAAATGTACGTATCATTAATTTTTTGGGTCAAATTCCCTGTTCCTGGCTCAAATTTATAGGGGCTTTTACACCAAAAAATGATTATTTTTTCGTTTTTAGCAAAATTTTTAGTTCAAAGGTCATTTCCAAAAATTTTCCGCCCTCTTTGGGTTTGAAGGGAATTTTTAAAAGCCTCCACATCTTAAAAAAAACTTTGGGGACCAGCTTTTACTGAGCCCAAAGGCCCCAAAACCCCGTTAAAAAAAGGGGGGCAATTAATCAGCACAATAAACCCTTTAAACCCCCTGTTGAGGGGACCCTGGTTGCCCCACAATGACTGGCCAAAAAGTAAAAAAAAGAATTTTGGTTTTAAATTTAAAAATTTTAAAACATAATAATTTTATGTTAGAAACATTTTCAAGGTAGGGTAAAAAGTTTTTATGTCGGCCCCAAACTTGAAGTCCCTTAAAATACACTAAATAAGTTAAAAATTCTAGAATTTTTACCTGGATTTTTTTTTTTAACATTATTTTTTTTGCTATTCAGTCCCGGGAAAATACGAAAACGAAAACCAAAAAATGATTTTTTTTAGACACATCAAAAGAATTTTTTTATCTGAAAACATCGTTTTGAAAAAAGGGCCGGGCCCTTTTTTAAATTTTAAGGGAAATTTTGAGTGCCTCCACCTTAAAAAATTCCCTTTTTGGGTTTCCCCCTACAAATGTTTGGGAAAGTGGCAAAACCCTGTTCAAAAAATGCAGTATTTTTTTTTGCGTACCGCACCATATTGTGGGAAAGGATACCCATAGGGAAAAAAATCATTAAAACAAACTATGCGAAAAAAATTTTAAAAACTTTTATTGAAAAAATCGTTTGAGGGAAAAATAAAAAGTAAAAAAATTTGTTTTCATTTTATAATAATATTTTGATTATCGTTTTTTATTCTTTGTAAAAGTTTTTAAATTTTTTTTTTTTTTTTTTTTAATTTTAAATTTTTAAGTAAGAATTAAATTAAAATTTGTAAAAAAAATATTACCATAACTTTTTATCTCTTGTAGCTGTACATGATTAGAAATTTATTGTATTTTTTGTAGGCTTAAAACATTTACAAGCTAATGACAATAAAACGTACTTGTAAATAAAAACTTGCCGATTAAAGTGAGAAAACGTAATAAAATGATGCACTTTTTACAAAAACAATACATAATTTTTTTTGTGGAAAATTTAAACACTTTGCGCGATAAATTATTTTCGGGTAACTTTGATTTATCTTTTTCCATCTTCTTATTTGTTTTAATGATTTATGTTTGTAACTATGAAAAAGTTCTGCTCAAACAAAAAAAAAATTTCGAATTTTTTTTATATAATGTACTTTTAAATCGTAAACCCCCTTTAAATTAATGGACAAAAATGAATAAAAATATTTATTTTAAAAAACCTTTTTATTATTAGCGTGAATTTATAAAATACAAGATTTAAGTGCTAGTTTGAATTCTCTTTTAAAAATACTTGATATTTTTTGGTAAAAGTAGGGGGTTCAAAAAAATTGTGTAAAACTGTACCTCACTTTTGTAAAAATACTTTTGAAATTTTATAAATAACATAAAAAAACGCTAGCGTGGGTTAGTTTTGTGGATTGGGAAGTGCTTTTTAAAATTTAAAAAGAAGCGTGAAAATTTTTTAAAGAAGGTATCCGACACGTGTATTTTTATAACGGAATGTATATTATTATGTTTCACGCTTTGTAAAAATATTCGTTTTTGTTTACTAAATTCAATAGTTTTTAAAATTTCGTTTTGGGAAATTTTTTAATATCCAACTTTTTCTTATACAAAGTTTTGATTCAAATAGTAAATACAAATAAATGTTTTTAATAGCGGACCACCCCGTAAAGAAACGAGCGTGCTACAACGAATCCATAGCTGTGAGACATCCGGGGTAAAAGAATGAAAAAAATTTGAAATTTTTGAAAGTATTGTTCATGATAACTAAAACTTATTGATTAAATGAATTTTGCTTAATATAAATAATAATAATAAAAAAATAAAAAAATAATAATAATAATATAATAATAAAAATTAATAATAAATAATAATAATAAAAATAATAAAAATAATTATTTTTTTAACATAAGAATAAAGGACCTTGTTTTTTTACATTTCAATTTAATTCTTACTTAAAAAAATTAAAATTTAAAAAAAAAAAAAAAAAAAAATTTGAAAAATCACTTATAAAAGAAAAAAATACATAATCAAATTTTATAAAATGAAACAAATTTATATATTTATTTTACCTTTTAAAGTTTATAAAAAATGTAAATGTATTCGTAGGTATAATGATTTTTTCCCTATATCCTTTCCCACAAGGTTATTAAAACGGATTTTATGTAGTGAAATGAATACAATTTAGTTTAAATTTTAAAAATGCACCTCTTATTTGGTAAAAAAAAGGGGGAAAAAAGAAAAAAGGAAGAGAGAAAAAAAAAAGGAGGAAGGGGTAAAAAAAGAGGAAAGTTTTAGAAAAGAGAAAAAAAAAATTTTAAAGAGGGAAGACCCGCGAGCATTGGAAATCCTCAGATAATATTTAAATAGCGGGGGTTTAAAGACTTAGACTTTGGGGGTTCCCCTCCTTACATTGTATTTTGAAATACCGGGCAGTGACGCCATATTGGATCCTCAGAAGGGGTTTTGGGTTTTAAATAGCGCGGGTTAAACTTAGATTTTTGACGGTTACCCTCCTTACATTGATATTTGAAAAACGGGGTAGTGACCCATTTGGATCCTCAGAATGGTATGGGGTATTTGATCCCGCGGTTAGCTTTGGCTGCTGTTTAAAAGCCCTTAGGGCAAATTTAAAAAAAGCGGGGGCCGTGACGCATGACGCGTAGGCCCTTTGGTTTTTAAAGTCCGCGAGGACTGGATCCTCAGAAACGTATGACTATTTAAAATACTATGCGCGCTAAGTGAAACCTTTAAACGGGAGCTATTAGTTAATAGCCTGTGTGATGCCCATGGGGAGCTGGTTTATCTGAAGCTAAAATAAGTTAAACAATTAAACCCTTTGCGTTTGCATGTTCTCGGTAGCCGAGGGGCCCCTAAGGCGGCGAGCTAGTAATCCAAAGGTCCCCCCGAGGTGCCCCTATTTTTAGGCCCGAGCAAAACTGTCGACTTTTTTTCCTTCAATTTTAAAATCAGAAAAAAATACGAATTAAAAAATAATATATCATGAAATTCAAGTCCCAAAAAATGGTTACTAGAGCGCGTGGAGGCCGTAGCCCCAAAAGGCCCCGATATTTGAAAATTCGAAAATGGTGACGAGGACACGGCAAAACAAAAATGGCGGTAGGCAAAATGGCGCTCGACAAAATGGCGCCCCAGATGGCGGAAAACTAAATGCGTCGAACGAAAAGGGCGGCCAAGAGGGGGTCGACCTAAAATGGCTGTTGAGCGAAAATGGGGGTCGCCCAAAAATGGCGCTGAAAAAAAGGGCGGCCAGATGGCGGCGACAAAAATGGGCCAAGATGGCGGCCAAGCTAAAGGCGGCGGGAAAAAAAAGGGGACGGGAAATTAAAATTGGGGGGGACAAAATGGCGGACGGAAACACGTGCCCGAACCAAAAGGGCGGCCCGGGAAACAAGAGGGCGACCGGAAACAAAATGGCGGCCGGAAACAAGATGGCGGCTGTCACTGCCCGGAAATAGTCATCGAGCCATTTTGGATCCTCGAGGATCCTCATTATGGTGTTTTAGACCCCTTTACTTTCCCCCTCCCATATTGGATCCTCAGATGGTATAGGGATTTAAATCCGCGGAAATGCTTTGGTGCGCTTAAGCCCTTATGGCAAATTTGAAAAAAGCGCGGGCCGTGAGCATGACGCGTGGCCCATTGGTTTTTAAGCCCGCGGGGCTGGATCCTCAAAAAGTATAGACTATTTGAATACTATGGCGCAAAGTAAAAACATTTAACCGGACTTTGTTAATACCCCTGTGTGATGTCGAGGGGGCGGGGTTTATCTGAACTATAAAAAGTATCAAAATTTTTTATCCATTGCGTTGCATGTGTCTCGGTAGCCGAGCGGCAAAGGCGGCGGCTAGTAACCCAAAGGGTCGCCCGAGGTGCTCATAGTTAGAGCCCGAGAAAAACTGCCGATTTTTTTTCCTTTGCAATTTTAAAATCAAAATAAATCGATTAAAAAATAATATATCGTGAATTAAAGACCAAAAATGGTTACAGAGCGCGGGGGAGCGCGGGGAGCGCCAAAAAGTGGCGCTTTTTAAAAATTCGAAAATGGTGACGAGGACCGGGAAACAAAAAGGCGGTAGAGCTAAAATGGCCTCGAACCTAAAATACGACCAGATGGGGGGTAAAATTTAAAATGGCGCTCGAACAAAAATGGCGGCCAAATGGTTTTGGTCGATCTAAATGGCTGTTGAGCGAAAATGGCGGCTGAAAAAAATGGGGGCCCCAAGATGGCGGCAGAGCAAAAATGGGGGCCCAAAGATGGCGGCCCAGAAAAATGCCCCCGGAAAAAAATGGGACGGGAAAAATTAAAATGGCGGACAAAATGGGGGACGGAAACACGTGCCCGGGAACCAAAGGGGGCCCGGAAAAAAGATGGCGCCCGGGAAACAAAATGGCGGCCGGAAACAAGAGGGCGGCTGTCACGTGCCCGGGAAATACTCTCGAGCCTATTGGATCCCGAGGACCCTCATTAGGTGTTTTAGACGCCTTATTTTTTCCCTCTACTCACGTAACATATAAAAGTTACTTTTTCGGAGATTATCTTGTGTACATAGCTTTTTTGACACTATTTGTTCATCACAACGTAAGCTTTAACCGCATTTTTTGGATGAGCGTACGATAAGAAAAAATTCCTTTTCACCACACTGAAGAAAAAATCCGGAAATGTTTTTTTTTCCTTTTTTTGTATTTTTTTTTGTTAACCGTTCCGGCTAAAACGTTACCCCAATTTTGTGATGAAATTTTTTTGGGGGCCTTTAAAATCTCGAACAAAAAATCCACCTTTTTGAGCGCAATCTAAAAATTTTTTCTCATAAAAATCGAAATTTTACGTTTTTAGGGTTTTTTAAAACTTTTCCTTCGACTTATAACACCTACATCTTTTCGAGGTTATGATTTTTTTATAACCCTTTTGTTAAATTTAATATATTCTTTAAAAATTTTGAACGAACAATTTTTTTTTTAGAAAATCGCAGTTCCATTTTTTTTTCTTTTTTTTTAAATTCTCGACTTAAACCCCTACTCTTTATTCGTTGTAATGATTTTTTTACAAAACCCTTTAAATTTTATAAATAAAAAATTTTCGTGTGAAATTTGAGCGCAATAAAAAACAATTAAAAATTTCTCTTAATAATTGCAATTTTACGAATCCTTGATGCTGCGAAATGCTAAGGCTTTTAAAATTTTTTCATTTTTTTTTTTAGTAAAAGGTGTTTAAGATTAAAGACTTACTCAAAACTTTACCAGAGGGATTTAAAATTTTTTTGTTTTTTTTGATAAATATGTTTTTTTTCCCTTTGCTTTTTGGAAAATGTTTTTTTTTGTAAAGATCTATATTTACCATTTTTTAAATTTAAAAAAAACTATGAATCTCATCAAAAAAGTGTCTGATGAATTTGCAGAATAAGACTCGTGAGCACTTTAAAAAAATAAATTATCCTTTTATCTTAAAAACTGTAGAAGAATGGGAAAACAATGTTACAAATGTCTGTAAAGTTTGAGTAAAACATACTTAGCGGCAAAGCAAGTTTCATTTCATACCTAGAGAAAAAATCCGGAATGTTTTTTTTTTTTTTTTTTTCTTTTTTTGTCTGACTGTTTACAGGTTTCCCCGGCAAACCGAACTCCCGATTGCAGTGAAATTTTATGGGCCCTTTTCGAAATCTCTGAATTTAGAACTCCCCTTTTGAGCGCATCAAAAAATTTTTCTCATAAAATCGAAATTTTCGATTTTTTTTCAAAATTTTAAAAAAATTTCTTGGATTTATAAACCTAAAACCCTTTTGCCATTGTGTGATTTTTTTAGGGAAACCTTAAATTTTTAAATTGTATATTTGTGTGAAATTTTTAGCGTAATCGAAAATATTCTCATAAAATCGCAATTTTACGATTTTTTTGATTTTTTTAATTTCTTCGGGGTTTTAACACCTACATGTTTTATTCATTGTTTTTGATTTTTTTTACAGAACCTTAATTTCACGAAATTTATATTTCGTGTGAATTTTTAGCGCAATCAAAAAAAAAATTTCTTGTGTAGAACAATTTTACAATTTTTTTTGATTTTTTAAATTTCTTTGAATTTAACACCTTACATACTTTATCCGATTGTAATGATTTTTTCAAAGAATCCATATTTTATGAATTAATTAACGGTGAAAATTTTAAAGTAAACGAAAAATTATTTTCAGAAAATCCTATTTTACGCACATTCGTTTTAAAAAATTACGCTCATCCGCACGCGCCCGAAAAAGCGTTTGCGAAACTTCCTTTTAGCTTTTTTAAAGTTTATTTATTTGTTTTTTGGTAAATTTTAGTTAACATAGCCCCAAAGGTTCAGTTTTTTTTAATTTTCATGTATTCACTGGGTTTATAGCCTGTTAATCTAGGCTTCTTTAAAATTTCTAAAATTGTTATAACATCTATACAGCCCTAGTTTAGGCCTAATATCAGTACCGGGAAACCTTTTCCCATGCGAAAAAGCATGCAGGCTCAGAAAAAAATTTATTTAATGCTTTTAGCTTAAAACAGCATAAAATAAATTATGTAGTCAATAAAAAAAAAAGTAAACTTATAAAAAAATTAAAAAATTAAAAAAACTAATAAAGCAAAATTGCTGGTTTTTCATACATTTTCAGGAAAAAACCCTTAAACAATTTTGCTCATCCAACAACGCGCCTAAAAAGCGTTTGCGAAGCTTCCCCAGTAAATAAAAACACAATGTCGAAAGGCTTTGGGAGAAAGGGGAATTTCGTTTTTTTATCTAGGCCGGGCCCTGTTCTTTTGGGGCCGGGGACTGGCACCCTTTTTAAAAAATGTGGGAAATTTTTAAAAATCAAACTTTGCCCCTTAAAAGATATTAAACAAAAACTTTAAAACCCTTAAATTAACGTTTAATAAATTTTTAGAAGAATATCTATGCAGATCTTTACCCATATCTTGAACTTATGCAAAATTTTTTCCCTTTATTTTGGGAATCGAATAACTAACAACTAACTAACTAAAACATTATTTATAAATTCTTCAAATTTTAGGGGGGGGGGGGGGGGGGTAATACTCCGCCCTCTCCGGAATTTCAGGGTTCTGACAAGAAACCCCCTTGTCCCCGGTTTTGACGCTGCTTTTTATGTGAATGTCTCAGTCTCGTTCGGTGCTTTGGATTACTTTCCTGCAGTTCAGATATGTGTTACCACGTGCTTCTGCAATTCAACCAGCCTGGCAAGTTGTCCCCGCCTCTCGTCACTCACACTGTAGCCCGGCAAAATTTTCCTAGCCCTTATTTTCGCCTGGCAAATTGTCCTAGCCCCTCCTGAGTCACCTCTACCTGGCAAATTGTCCCCCCCCCCACCGTGACCTCATACCTTGCCTGGCAAATTGTCCTAGCCCCCCAAAATAGACCCCGGCAAATTTCCGCCCGGGAAATGTCCGTGATTTGTTGTAATACCCTCACGAATAAACAAGTTACCACCAAAAATCTCCCGCAGGTTGTGGTAGGCAAAATGTTTTCGGCCTTCCTGGCCCGGGCCCGTCTACAACACAACATCTACCACCAGAATACACTTGTTAAGCGGGCCCGGCAAAGAACAAAACCCCGATGTTGACTGGACCTTTAAAACTAATGATTTTCGCTGTCAAACAACCACCTTACCCCTGTGAGCGTTGGTACAGGCGACGCAAAATTCTTCCTATGCCTGGGCCGGGGAAATTCCCATGAGCGAAAATTTTAAATTTGCGAATGCCCTGGGGCGCGAAATCCTATGGCGAAACTCAAGGGCGGAAAGTCTGTGGCGAAAATTGTACGAGCGAAACCCGTACCAAATGTTGCATGCGCGAAAGTTTTGAGAGAGCGAAGCTTCAGTGAGGGGAATAGTCTTGCGCGAATAGCCTGGAGCGAATGCCTGTGGCCCAATAGTAAAAAGCGCGAAAAATTCCCCAGTGAGCGAAAGATGACCCAGCGAAACCCTTGTTTTAAGGTTTTTCCCGTGCGCGAAAATTCAGATTAGCGAATGTTTTTAGTGCGCGAATGGTCTAGTGCGCGAATAGCCGGCGTCGAATGGTATAGTGAGCGAAAAGTCAATGCGCGAATGCTTGAGTGCGCGAAAAAGATACCCAAATCAAATATCACCACATTCCAAAAACATCGCCCCGTTTTACCCACCCAAAATTTCTACCTGGTGGAATGAAAGAGTTTTACGCTAACTTCCGTTCCGCAAAATAAAATGTACAAATTTTAATTTAAAATTAAAATTCATTAGTTTTGAAATTTTATTTACATTACACAAAAATTATTAAATATCCTCCATTTGTATAATCAACATTGTAATTTTTAAATAGGTTTATATTTTCAGTAGAATTTCACATTCTTTCAATGAGTGATTGAACCATTGTAAAAACTTTATTAAACCCACCTACTTCTTTGCACTCAATTTCAATTACCTTTTAGTTTTTCAAAAATTTAAACAGGTGCTGGTTATAGTATTTTTTATACAATGAGGGGTAACTCTAAATACGATTTATTTTATTTTTTTTATTTATTTTATCGTATTTCAAAATATAAAAAATAAAAACCATTGCTAGTTTATTTTATGGTCTTATATGATGAATAAGTTATGATAAGTTAGTATGATATATGATGAAGTTTTGAGTTCGAACCGAATACGGGTAAATTTTTACACAATTTCTATACATCACTATTATATTATAGAACACTTTTCGGTTGTAGACCACCACATAATAACTTTTAACTGAGTTTATTTTTTTTCTAAAAGGGTTTTCGAAAATTTGACCACAAAAATGCAGAACATTCGTGATTCGTGGTTTTTTGATTTTATAATTTAACACATTTGATCCCTATATTTTATTACATATTTTTTTACATTTCAAATTTAACTCAAACCCTTTTCATTGGGTTTACTACATTTATGTAAATAAATTTTCATAACAAATAGGGTAGACGTTAAATAAATAAAACAAATATTCATTTATAAAAAACATAACCTTTAAAACAATACAAAAAATATCTCTTGTTTCCGAAAAAAGAAAAATCGCAAATGGCCAGTCACAATTATTTTTTTTCAAACCCGACCCCAAAAATTTATCCTGAACCATAAAAGGCATCAAGGTTTCAATAATTGAAAAACGATCCTAAAATTTAAATTTCGTTCTTTTGAATAAAATTTTAATGGATTTACCCTTTTTTGAAAAAACCGCCTATTACAATTTTTTTTTGTTACACTAACGTTTTTTGAAAAATGGGGGGCAATCTCAACGAAACTTAAAAGTTTGCTCTACTTCATTTTTAAACTAAAAATTATGTACCGTCTCACATTTCACACCCAGAAATGTGTTCTAAAAGTAAACATATTCGTATTAAAAAAACTTTACAAATTACTCACTATTTTGTACTAAGTACACGCTGAGAACGGGGGTAATATATTGCCAAATTTTTCAAGGGGTTAATAATTTTTTTATTGATATCCGCAATCGGTTGCAAAAAATTAAACCCTTAAAGATCCATGGCGGACTACGTCCAAAACGTGGAAATTGGGGGAAACCAAAAAAACAAATTTCCCAATTTTGGAAATTCCCACCAAAAACCCTTTTTACTTACCATGAAAAAATTAAAATTAAGCGTTTTACATTTATTTAAACGTTGATACCAGTATCAAATTTGAGTTTAAAAAAAACCGAACCCTTGGAATAAATTCCCAAAATTTTACCAAAATGGAGAAATTTTGGTGATTTAATTTTTTTTTATTCAAAATCAAAAATTTAATTTAACAATCAATTAATTAATTTTAAAAATACGCGACGAATTAGTATAGAAAGATTTTTTCTTTATTAATAAGGTGGAATTTGATAACGGGTTATAAATCATTTACCCGGGAAAAAAGAAAGCTGAGGGCCTAAACTCGTCTCCCGCCAGCCCAGCGACGCCTCTTAAATGTAAAATCAAAATATTTTTAAATTGCTATCGAAAGTAAAAGTTTTCATTTTGTGGCACTAGATTGCAGTGCGTTCAACATAAAATTTTTATTTTAAATATTTAGACATGTTTTTGAAACCAAACTTTTCTAGCAGTTTTGTTAGATCTATTTTGGTCACTTTCAATAGGTATGCTGGGTTTTTTAAAATTTTAAAATAAGCATGGCAAATATTGGGTTAGATAAAAAGTATGCACACGTGCAGTGCAGCGCTTTTTAAACGTAAATTGTAGGCATATAGCAGTAAACTTTTTGTAACTTCACCACAAATTTTTGATTACTGAGATAGATTTAAGCTTTTACTTGCAGAGATAAGAAAACATTTATTTACTTATACGTCATTCCGGTTTTTTAAAAAAATTCAAATTTGAGTTATCTGCTGTTTTGCGTTTGTATTAAATGGCAGTGTCTTGTTTTTTTTTGTACTGGGGTTTTCGATGCCTCAGGCTACTACCTACAATATGTCAAATTTAGAAAATTTCCCCCGTGTCTCATCAGTTTGCAATAGATTGACAAGACAACACGAAAATAGACATAAAAACCGCCGGTCCACCATTCATAATCAATTTTGGGAGGCTGAATGGGAAACCCCATTACATTACTTAATAAAATTACATTTCATTTCCCGATTACTCAAGTATTTGAACTTTGCCATGGCCAAACTGAATTAACTGGGTGTGTTGGTCCATAGTATCCGCTCAGCAAGATGTGTAGGAATGTTCGGACCACTGGCGAAGGTCTGGGGAAAGGATTAGTGAACCTCAGACTGCATTCGTCGACACACCGTTATAAATATTTCAACCCTTATTATACGAAGAAAGTGGCTCTTGTTGATTTTGACATGTTTTTCATATAAATATGTTTGTACGGCAGAAGCTACAAATTTCCCGAAATTATGTTTTATGGCGTTAAAAAATAAAATATAGTTTTATTATATAAGTGTTTTCAATGTAAAATTATATGCTCCCTGCTAACTAGAGTATGAGAATATTCAATCATTTGAATTAAAATTATCACTCTTCTTTTCTTATCACTTTCCTCGATGTCTTATTATGCATTTATATCCCCAGCAATATGGAATGGGCCTATTTTTAAAATAATGTATTAGTCTGTGAAGGATTTCCTCAAAAACAATTATTTCATTATGGGACTAAATAAGTATAATGGTGTATATGTAGTTTGAGAGAATGTGCAGGGGCTATTTGAGAACTCAATCTAAAACAATCGCCTTACTGACTTGCTGGTGGCGGCTGTCGATCCGCCAACATCTCGAATCAGATTCTCTCACTTTCCATGATCGTTCTCTGTTGGTCCGATATACATAACAACTATGAAATGTCGTGCTATTTTATTTTTTGTATTAGAAAAATCAAGCCAACAGATAAAAAATTCGGAACTTGTTCATTAACGGGACCCCCCACTAAAAATGTAAAAATTCAGTGAAAACATGTCATTAGACAATCACAACTACTACATTTACTCCATCTGAGTTTCGGGAGGCCAGGAAAACACAATTATTTCGAACGAAGCCTCGAAAACATCCTTTCCGGCTACATACTTGTGGCAGGGGGACCCCCTTTAAAAAATGTAAAAATTCAGTAAACACATTTCATTAGACAATCATAACTACTACATCTACTCCATCTGAGTTTCAGGAGGTCAGGAAAACACAATTATTTTGAACAAAGCCTCGAAAACATCCTTTCCGGCTACATACTTTGCGCCAGGAGTGACACGGCCCCACGCCAACATACTCCACCTACAAAACCTTTAACGTCGTTATTTTAAAATAAAGGACTGTCAATGAAAAGTACTTTCCCTTTAAAATAGCGACGTTAAAGGTTTTGAAGGTTCATTTGGTGTCCGTGAACGTCAAAGTTTAGCTGCACGGCGATGACTGCTCTCATGTAGGCCTCTGGCCTACGCGTTCCAATGGACTGTACTCGTGTGATCAAGTTCACTGTCAGAGTCATATTCAACTCCTCGCAAGTTGTAGTTATTTATTGTAAACAGAAATAAGTAAAAAAAACGACGATGGGGGGACCAATTAACAAAAAATTGAGGGGGGTCACGTTAATAAACAAGTACCAAAAATTCTAATTATTTACTTACAACATATTAGAAAACTATAAAATCATGTTAACAAATAAAAAAATAATTGCTTAAAAAATCACAGACGCGTAATAAACCTACCCAGTGAAGCTTAACCAGGTATACAGAATTAAAATTTCTTTGAACCCCCCCCAATAGTACAAATTTTTTTGAC
>JAMZAV010008829.1:0-27965 GCA_024449915.1 Sweltsa coloradensis | reverse complement strand
CCCCCGGGCACTGTCTTCAGCTGGAAAATAGTCCGCCTATTTTTCCACACTTTTGCACGCTGGACACGCGCCGGCACGTAGTCTTCACCTGGTGAACTAGTCCGCCTAGTTTCCACACATTATGACGTGTGGATAAGGGCGAGAATTAGACGTCTTGCACTTGAAATGTTGCCAACGTAAAGGAGATCATAGTGCAATATTTAGCAGATAGCTGAATACAATCTCGTTCGGTTGAAAGTAGTCTTTTCATTTAAAAAAGTAAAGTACCGTACTTTGGGGGTCATTGTACAAATTGAGGGAAAAAGGAGGAGGGGCAAAAAAAATAAATAAAAGCTAAGTGGAGTGCGGTACGTAAATTTGGGGGGGGTCGGGTATTTGCGAGCGACCCGACAATCAAAATACGAAAACCGATTTTCCGTAAAAACAAAAATATTTTTTGTGGTTTTTTTTGGAGGTGCCGGCCCCAGGTTTAGAGATTTTTTTTGGTGGTGGTGCCGGTCCAAGATGTTATAGATTTTTTTGGTGGGGGGCCCTTCGGATTTACATACTTTTTTGGTGGAGGTCCCCAGCCCAGGATTTACATACTTTTTGGTGGGGGTCCCGGGGCAGATTTCATATTTTTTGGTGGGGTGCCGGCCCAAAATTTAAAGGGGATTTTTTTTTGGGGGAGGTGCCGGCCCGGATAAAAAAACTTTATTGGTGGAGGGCCCGGGGTCTAGGTTTTAACCCCTTTTTTATTTGTGGATGTTTTGTTTTTTATAAAAAAATTAAATCCTTTTTTTCTCCCCACTGTCACATAACAGTTTTTCAGTGGGGTACAGTAAACCAAGCGACCAAACCAAAAATGTGGCCCTTTGTTCAATGCAGTTTTTTTGCACAAATTTTGATAAAACCAAAACCTGTGCCCCACGCGGTTTCGAAACCACAACCTCTGGTTCGAATTTAATATCGGTTTTCCCCCAGAGCACACCGATGCCGGGAAACCGTCAGTTTTGACTGCAACTAATCTTTTTAGCATTAAGTCCTACTAACAAGTTCAAAATATATCCAATAATCCCGAAAAATACATTTATTTTATTTGAAAGTTCGGCTCTAATGGCGCTCGACCTGGAACCTGTCATGTGGGGGAGTTCGAGCCCGTTGAGCTCAGTTTATATTTAACCCTACCTTTCTTTGTCCATCCTAAACAACCTAGTTAGCCAAGGGGCATAAATTGCCCCCGGGGGCGGGTTTCCCCAAAAAAAATTGTTTATTTTTTAACCTCTCTTCTCAAAATCCGTCCCGTCTGCGACGGCACTACAAGCCCTTTTCGAACGTGTGGTTCTTTTTACATTTACATTTACATTTATTTATAGTTTACAGTTATAAAAATTTTTTGTAGGTGGAAGGTACAATATTAACATTTAAAACTAAAATATAAAATTTCATGTATTAAAAAATTTAAAAATTTTCCAAAAACTTAAAAGAATTACCCATCTTTCTTTACAGTGCTCTCAGGTAACAAATTCCAATCAATCTGTTTAAAATAAACAAAAATTTTTCCCTATATTCTTCTTGGGGCGTTTCAAACCCCGCTTAAAAATTATTTTTTTTTTATCGCCCTTTCTGGTCTTTGGGGGCACCACTCACGTCTCTAATGGGTTTGGGTGCACTAATACTAATAAGACGTTCAAAACCAAGATTTCATCCCCGATCGCGCACGGCTGCGTTTCACGGTTGGGTGACGGGGGGCGGTTTACCCGGCGGGTACTTTACCAGATGCACAATTATTTTACTCTCCCAATAAGCGGTGAAAAAAACTTTTATTACTGAAACCATCAAAAAGCTGTGATAGAAGAGGACAGAGATGCACGAAAACACAGGCTCCGGTGCAGGATGGGGCCGGGCTCACTGGGTTTCCCCGAAGAACCGTTCTCTCCCGAGCTGTCTTTACCCTACCAGCTGCTTGGGGGTACTCCAAGCTGGGTAAGGAACATCCCAGATTATTATAATTTAATAATTTTCTGAACGTTGGCCAAAGCGTCTGGTCTACGGGGACGTGGGTTCGATATTGTCCGCGGTGGCCCATAGTTTGGGGCGTGGCCCGAAGTGTAGGGCCTACGAGGACGGGGGTTTTCGATGTCGCCCGCGGGGCACATACTTTTAGGCCTGGTCCAAAAGTGTATGGTCTACGAGGAGTGGGTTCGTGTCGCCCGCGGAGGCACATCCCGGTTAGGGACTGGTCCAAAAAGTTCTGGCTCTAGAGGACTGGGTTCGATATTGTCCGGGGTTTGGCCCATAATTGGGGCGCTGGCCCGAAGTGTAGGGCCTACGAGGACGGGGGTTCGAGTCGCCCGCGGAGGCCATAGGGTTTGGGGCGCTGGTCCGAAGTGTCTGGCTCTCCGAGGACGTGGGTTCGATATTGTCCGCTGACACATACTTTTGGGGGCCCCTGGTTCAAAGTGTGTGGCTTACGAGGACGTGTGTTCGATTCAGCAAAAGGCCTGGTGTCTTGTAAGCGCCCTACATACCACGAATAGGCTTATGCATTTTTTATTTTTTATTTATTTTTTTTTTTATTGTATACCTTGCAAATAGTATTATACTGGTGGCAAGTGGCTTTTCAACTTTTTTTATTTAACCAAAAATTTTTCTTTTAAAATTAAAATTTAAATTCAGTATCAAAACGTTAAAAATCTAAAAGGTATTCTATGTTACCTCTTCCAAACACCTTAAATAATTTTTTTTTAATTAACAATTAATTTCATATCAAATTAACAAAAATAAAACCCAACAAATATTTCTTTATCTACTTCCTCCAAAAAATTTTTTTGAAAAATTTTCACTTTGGATTCCTCAACAGCTGCGCTGGCAATTTATTCCTTTCCACATTTTTCTGTTGAGAAATGACCACCCCCAACATCCTTCTTTGCCCCATTACATTCTAACTTCCGTTATGGTTTTTTTCCCCCCTTTGTAAAACCCCTTTACAATTTTTCCACAAATCTCTTTCCCAAACCCCCATTCCTTTCGTACACGAAAAAAGTTACACATTCGTTTCCCCTTCTTCTCATTTTCAGAAAACCCCTCCAAATCAAATGAATCTCATCTTTTTTGAAAACACATCATAAGTTTTTATCCTCCTTCCCTTAAATCGTTACCATCCCACCTCTTTACTTTCCAGTTACTTCCTTGCTCTAATCGCTAAACCCTTGTCTAATGCTTTTTATATTTTTTATCCTTATAAGGGTCCCATATCGAAACTTCCATATTCCAAATTGGTTTTATTAGAGATTTATATGCTTTAGCTTTTATTTCTACGTGACTCCTTTTAGCCCCTCATTAAAAAATTTGAGAATTTATTGATTTTTTATTATATTTTTTCACTGTTGCCCCCAAATCTAAATTGTTACCCAAAAAACTTCCAAGTTTTTGTACTTGATGAAAATATCTATGTTTTACCACACAATTTTATAATTTTTTTCCCCGCTTTTTTCTTAGCCTGTTAAATGAATAACCTTACATTTACCACTTCAAACCCAATTTTTTTATATCTACCCATTTTTAAATTTATGTCAAGTTTCTTTTTTTATGTTAACATCTTCTTCTTTGTTATTTTCCCTTAACACTCCATCATCCGAAAAAGTCCAACCTTTGATTTAATTCCTACTGTATATCATCTATAAAAAAAATAAACAAATTTGGTCCAGACACTGCCTTAGGTACTCCGGAAAATAACGTCAATCTCTTTTGAAATTGCTTCCCTACTCTACTCTTTGATTCTATTTCTAAAAGTCCCCAACCCAAATTTTACAATTTTTATTTTTTTTTATTTTTTTTGCCGAATTTCTCCCTTAAAAACTTTGTGTTACTTTGTCAAAAGCTTTTTTGAAAATCAATAAATTTGCATCAACCCCCCATTATTATCAAATGTATCAGCTATGTCCGATGAAAACCCGTTTCCTGAGTTTTTGCAAGAATAACCCTTACGAACCCTGCTGGTATTGCTATTCCTCCTTCATCCAATAATATTTTTTAAATTTTAAAAATCTATTATCCTCTCCAGATTTTACAAACATCATCCCTGGCCGAAAATACAACCGTGATGTCATTCGTCACTACTAGGGGCGTAGGCGTTTTCCAAAAGTCTGTGAAGCAGCCAGACAAGAAACCTGATTTAAAACCCTGCTGTCGTGCTACAAGTTTGCATGTAAAACAAAGCTTTAAAATGTTTTATACTCTTTACTGTCTTGTTAAGAAAAAAATTTTTTTTATAACGCCGTATAATGAATTTTCCACCTATAATACAAGCTGTGATCAAAAAGACAACCACAAAACTAAAAGTATTATTTAAAAAACAATTTAAAAAATTAAATGGGGTAAAAACAATTAATGCCCGTTTTGAGTTTTTTAAACCCCGATTACAGTATCTATTCCCATCAAAGGCCAAAGCAATGTTTTTCTTTTGTTTTAAAACTTTTAAAAATTTAATATTATTAGGGTATTTTAAAATTGGACAATAACCTAGTTGAAACAAAAAAATAAAAGGAAAAATTTTTCTTCTAGGGGGGACGATTTTTGGGAAAAAGTGACCATCGTCTACTATATTTTTATATCGTTGGGACTTTTTTTAATATTATCTTTTCTCTTTGATCTGGTTTTTTTTTAGTTTAAATTGTTGCAAATATTGTTTTTTGTAATGTCCCGTCACCTTTTAAAAGGAAAGGGAAAATCTTCTGAAATTCATTTAATTATTTTTTTTCACAAGTACAAAGCTTATTTTAATTCCCAAAAAACTAAGCCTACGTTTTAGATTAATTCACTGTGGGGTTTTAGTAGCGGGCCATTTTTTTTTTTTTATCAGTAAAGAAAGGGAAAAAAGTTTTTTATTTAAGTCCCATCCACTTTGGGTTTTTAAAGTTCATTAGTAGTTGTGGTTTAAATTTTAGTTTCAATTTAGCTTCCCTTAAGTCCGGTCCCCGCCAGAAACAGCACGCACACAAGAAATCCGGGAAACGCGGGCGCTGCAGAAGATTTGTAGAATGTAGGGACTTGAGTTGCAATAAAATTTAAATAGGCAGGTATTGGGGTGGAATTATTTGCATCTTAGTTTTCGTTGTGTTTGTTTTGTTTGTGTGGTTGGGTCATAGAATTAAACCCCAAGGCTGTACGCTCTCCAATCCCCTCCGCACAGGCGCGAGCGAGCAAATTGAAGACTCAATCTGCCATGAACAAAGGGTTTTTGGCCCTTTTTAAAATTTTGCTTTTTAATGCTTTAAAGTACTTACTGGATTGTTTGATTGGTTTTAGCTTTTTTCACATGATAATGAAAAAACAAAACAATAAAAATTTTATTGCAAATGGAATTTAGTAATCTTTTTATTTTAAAAAGGCTAGAATGCTCACCTGTCAACCGGGCGGCAATCTTGAGAACTTTTTGGGGCTACAAAATCGCCCCCTTTAAAAAAAAAACATCCCCAACAGGTCTTCAAGAGGCTTCAAATTGTCACGGAAGTAGCCAAATGACGCGATCTAGCTACAAAGGTGTTAAATATCTATGGTTTGGGGTAAATTGGGTTTTGAAAATTATATTTTATTTTCGTTTTAGCCCTAAAAGGTTGTCTCTAGGTAGTGGGCCTAGAATGTTTATTTATAGCGGGGAAACCAAGAGGAATATATTTTTCCTCTAACCTTTCTATCGAGTCCCCGCAAAAAACCCAGTGCGGTTCTTCTCATAGACAGAAACAGGGTCATATTTAAGAACTTCAGTAAAAATAACATTTTGTAATTACTATTTGCAACTAAAAACTATGTTTGGGAGGGTTTTATAGTAAGACTTTATGTAAGTAATCGCAAGGGGGAAACGAAAATTAAACATTTTTTCGTAAATGTAATTCCCTAAAACGATTCAAAAGATTACGTTTTCTTCCATGTTGCCCTTAAAAAAGTTGTTTTTTAACTAAAAAAACAGAGATCCCTTTAGATGTTTTAGATATGTACAAACAAAACAAGAAAATTTCTTTTTTAAACCCCCAACAGCCCTAAACTTCATCTTGATTATAATCATGCCAAAATGATTTTAGCTATTTTCCCATACAACCCTGTCGATCCTCAAGGGGCAACACGACCTTCCCTTTTTACTCGCAGCTTCCACCATCGGAAAGGGGAAATACCAGTGAAAACCTACCCCGGCATGTATAATAACTTCAATGCTTGAATTATAAATTTTTTGAATATCCCCGGTTACGCTAAAATTTTAACAAAAATTTGCTCCTAAAATCTTATTTCGGTATACCATAGGAAACAGGGTTTTTTGCTTTTCATAATGTGTTTATTTGAAGAAAATTAAATCGTAATTTGGGTCTCCCCACTAGCATTATAAAGTTTTTTCATGGTGGGAGGGCGCGGGAAAATACTTTTAACCCTTTATAGAGCAATAAGGTGGGACCCAAAATTTTCTTTTACCTTTCCCAATTTGAAATTCATGATTTTTTTTAAAAAATTTTTTGGATTTTTTTTATTTTTTTCCTTTGGGTTTTCTGGGAATAATATGCTGTTTTTGGGGGGGATTCCAAATTGCAAAAAATTTTGAAAAAAAATCCAAAAAATTTTATTTTTTTTTTAAAAAAAATTTTTTTGCAATTTTTTTTTCCCTTTTTTTCCCTTTTTTTACACATTCAAATTTAATTTTACTACGGCAAACAAAATATCCGGGACCTCCCGGAAATGTTGTATTTTTTTTTTTTTTTGGGGTAAACAATTTGGTTTTTGACCATTCAAAATTCTTCTAATCTCAGAATTTAATAAGGAAAAATTCATCAATTCAGAACAAAAAAAAGCAGCTTTTTACCCGGGTTAAAAAAGGGTGGAAAAATGTAGTTTTAATTTTGTAGATTTTTAAAAGAATGGTAAGTATACTTACCAGGACCTATAAAGGGGTTAAAGCATACCAAGCCAACCATGTAGCGCCCACACCATCGACGGGGGAACAAAGACCCAAAATGCGAGCAGCATTTTTTGGAAACCGACCATGAACTGGCCCGCTCCACACGCGGACTCGCCCGAATCAAAAAAACTATTTTAGAACCACATTAGAATTTATTACGTGCCTCGTTCCTAGGTCGGCTCCAAGTCACCGTTTACACATTCCTAAGACAAAACTGATGGTTCAGTCTAAACAGAAATTGCAAAAACTTTTGCCGCAGCGGATTCAAAACCCGGACCTTCTCTATTGGGGCCAGAGAATAACCCCTGGACCAAAGACCACACAATAATACAAAATAATATTTTTGGTAACCCTCGCAAAAAACAGTTTTTTACCGGGGCTTCTGAAGTACTTTGGTTCAAGCAAATTTAATCCCTAAATATACTGATATGTTTTTAGAACTTGTATGTTTAGTTGTATTGAATAGTAACAGAAAAATGGACAGACCGTGACAAAATTTCCTAATTTTTAAGTTTTTAAAAAAACGAAAACTATTGAATTGTATTTTGAAAAAATTTTTTTTTTTTAAAACGAAACTTGGGGGTAAAATTAAAAATTCGTAAATTAAAAACACCTCTTGAAAAGACCCTTCTTCACGCCGCTTTTTTACTATTATTTCCCGGGGGAAGGGCTTTAAAGGTATTGCCCCTAAATAAATGCCTAGGCGGGGGTAAACCCCAAAACGATTAACCTTACAAGGCCACCCATCCCCGCGCGCTGCGCACCAGACGATAACACTTACTCATTATTCTCAAACTAAGTTCACATTTAATTACGACGAGCCTAGACATTGATTTTCTTCCCTCATGTTACGCATAAAAAGAAAGGGGTTTTAAAAACGAACTTGCCAAGAGGAACTCGGGTATCTCGTTACTTCACTTACGATACGGCTGCGCGAATACTATATGCTATTTATGTATTTATGTAAGTTTTGATTGACCACGACATATGATTTTAGTTTAATAAATTATTAATTATTAAACTTTAAAAACTCATCATCACGACATTGATTTTAGTTTTAATAAATTATTAATTATTAAGCTAAAATCAATCAAAACTTAAAAGGGGCATTCACCCCAAAATTAAAAAAATATTTCATTCTGGCTAAATATTATGAAATTAGAAATTTTCAGACAAAAGGTCCACCATGACCCCAACAAAACATGTCAAACTTGGTCCCGTCGGCAAAAATCTCCCATAAGAAATAACATGGGGATGATCTTTATGCCGCGTGACCTTACAGGATTTTGACCGAAAAATGTTGGCCATTATTGACGTAGGCTACTCGACAGCCTTTTCTGTAAATCATCTATATTTTTTTTGTAATTTGGGCAAGTGGTTCGGTCAAAAATGCTGATTACCAAGAAGGGGTGTGATTTTGCGTGTTTGAGTGTATATTTGTGCACAGTTTCAAGACACAATGTTTTAAAGGAGCATTTTAGAACGTACGATGCTGTGGTATCTATGTGGAACAAAACAGATGCAGGTTAAAGCCGATTTAAGAAATTCCCCAAAACGTAAATTTTCGCAAATTTCAAGATAATTTTTTTTTTAATTCGTGAAAATTTTTAATTGGTCATTTTAGTGTAGTATTATGCTATAGAATATGTGGTAAAAAAATAATTTTTTGGCAGTAATAGCCCCTTTAACTAACTACAATTACAATGAATATTCATTCAAACATTCATTCATTCAAAAAAAACATTGAACTATGATAGTTTAATCTCGCTTCTCTCCTAATTGGTCATTTTTTTACTTGTTGTTTCAACAGTTTGTTAGTACTTTTTTGTTTTCACTGAAAATGCCCTCATTAATAACACGGAAGACAATAATTAAACAATCTTGTATCAACTTGCATCTATTAAATGTATTTCAACTTATATTCTAGCACTCTCAGTGTTGTTTTATTTGTACAATTTGGTAAATCATAGTTATAAAATAGACAATACGAGGAATATAATACAATATCACGTTAAAAAATGTATAATAATAAAATGATATCATAATAACATATACATGTAATTCAAAATATTATTAGTTAATAATTAGTTGTAATACGTATTTGTGTATTTTCTAATATCCATCTATAATAATTATAGCTTACCAATAGACGGGTCCTGTGTTGTGTTAATATCATCATGTATGGTATAGTTGTTATGCATGATGTTGATTATGGGATGTAGGACTGGTCTACAGATAGACTATAATATAGTGTCGTGTTGTGTAGCAAAGATGTACAGTTATAATAGTTATAATAGTTAGCGTGTCATGTAAAAAGTCTAGAAACTAGAAAGTACTATTAAGAATTAATTGTAAATCTAGCTATACAATGGTGGTAGGGCACATTTGTGTAATGGGGCTCTGCCCTTTTCCCTTCCACTATCAAATTGTCATATATGTCTGTATTCGGCTATTTGAAAATAAAATAATAATAATAATAATAATAATAATAGTAAATAAAATAATAATAATAATAATAATAATAATAATAATAATAATAATAATAAAAAAAAAATTAAATAAGCAAATACCAACAACACGTATAATCGTTGGTCTTGTGGTTACAGGCTCAGCTTCCAACGCATAAGGCCCAAGGCAGAAGTTATTTAACTTCCGAATTGGCTGATTTGGCTTAGGATTGTGTAAGCGGTGACTTTGTCATAACTCCAAGTCCAATGATACACAGACACCTGGAACAGGGGCATGCATTGCACGGTTGCACCTCAGTTTCCTCCCAGTTTCCCAAAATAATGCCACAGCCCATCCGTTATACACAAATAACAAATAGGAGAAAACATCCAGGCCGGCTAGTAAGGGTTGGCTCTTCAAGAAGCTACGCTGCCCCACACCTAGCTGAATGTTACTGTGTGGTGCTGCTTTGTGCTTTGTGAGGGCGATGACCTAGTATCATCGCTTCTGCTAGAGTCTCATCATTTGGACTTTGGCATTGAAGTTAAAGTTGTATTGGTATTAATTTACCATTTAGCTATAAGTTTCATGTTTGTAAGTGAAAATGCGCGTAAACAACCCAGGGGTCTTCTCCCTCCCGAAGGAACTTATATAGGTATAGGTTGTGAGGGTAGTTGCATGAGAGTTTACACTTGTATATTTCTCGTGGGAAGCCTGCCCAGGGTGCAATTTATGCCCCTCTTAAGGTGTAGGTATGTTTGAGTTAGGAGAATTGTAAATAAGGGATGTCCCGAGGGCTGTTTAAGAGGACTCAATCCCTTGCATCGTAATATCGACTGTGGAGAACCATAGGGGAAAACTTTCAATAAGTAATATTGGTCGGTCTCGACGGGATTTGAACCCCGACCTTTTCGGAATCTAACCAACCAGCAGCAGTCCTGACGGGCTGCGTTATATTTCAGAGTCTTTCCGTGCTTAGAAACTAATTCTAGGGTTGAATCGTATAAAATAGATCTTCGACGTCCCGTCCCCTGTCTATTAGGTGGCCGGTATTTAATGCCGTGCAATTAGTTATCTGTTCAAAATGAGGTTATAATGAGCAGTACTATAGGAAGGACTCGGCATAGTAACTAACATACTGTGTGTTGAGATGCTAGGGGGTATAACCGACCGAACATAGGGTGTTGATGAAGAGAATGGTAGACGACAGGTTGGAGAAGACGCAAGTACGGCGCATGTGGAGGTGAGCAGGCTATAGGGAAAACGTTGTGAGCATTTCAAACACTCTCGGATATCATGGTTTAAAATGAATTGAATTGTGAATCTAGGCGACGGTCGTCGCCCGGCAGACAAGCGATGCGATGCTTAGGCGAACACCGAACTCCGGCCCTATATACACCTACAAGAGTTGGGGGGTTTTCAGCTATCTGCACACGCCGCCCCGAAAGAGTTACCAATCTTGAAACTCGGTATATGGGCCTGGTATGTGGTCCATGACTTACAAAAAAAAAATCAACCCGATCCGACAACTCGTTCTGTGTTAAAAAAGGCTCTCAACATCGTCAAATTCCTTAAGGCTGGCTGGTGGCTGGTGGCTGGTGGCTGGTGGCTGGTGGTTGGGTGGGTTTGGGGGGGTGGGTGGGTTGGGTGGGTGGGTGGCAGTTCTCCGCGGAAGTTCTTTAGCCCACGAGAAAACGGTAAATCTTAGAACTATGAACTTGGACCACACTTAGGTGTATTTCAGACGCAGTGCCTTTTGCTTTCAAAACCAAAATCGGGTACAGGGACCGGAGAAAATCAAATTTGGAGATAATCAAAACGCGTAATTACCAAGGCGTGGTAATTTGTACCCAAAATTGAAATTTAAAATGCTATTAACCATTATAAATATCTTTCGTCCAAAACACAAGGGGGTAAATTTGGGATGACCATGGGCCAAAATGACAAAAACATATCTGAACTTTAAGAAATGAATCATTCAAAGAAAACGCTACAACTGAGATGTTTCAAACGTGGAATACATTTTGATACCTCATTCTTTATCACTTTTGAATATGGAAAGCCAAAATTGGTTAACGGGTTTCCGGAAAAAAAAAAAAAAAAAATTATCAAATAGTAATTCGTACTCTTATGAATAATACTATACGAAAAACGGTTCATCTTAGAATTTGAAACTTGGGCCACAAATCAGATGTACCTCATATAACAAAAACCCGGGCAATTGGGGACCGGGGAAAATCAAAATCAAAATCAAAATCAAAACCGTAATTACCAGCGAGTAAATTTGTATACAAGCTTGAAAATTAAAAAATGCTCTTAACCATTATAATATCAAGTGCTATGCTAGTGCGTTGGTCTTGTTGTTAGCGTATCTGCTTCCAATGCAGAAGGGCCAGGGTTCGATTCCCGCTAAAGTCAGAAGTTTTTTTTAAATTCTGATTTGGACTTAAGTCTATCATTCTTGTCTTAGGAGTTTGTAAACGGTGACTTTTGGGGGCCGTCCAGCAAAATCAAACGCGTAATTTACTCAGGCGTAGTAATTTGTATACAAGCTTGAAATTAAACATGCTCTTAACCATTATAAATATCTAGAGCTTATGTAGTGCGTTGGTCTTGTTGTTAGCGTATCTGCTTCCAATGCAGACGGGGCCAGGGTTCGATTCCCCCTAAAGTCAGAAGTTTTTTAACTTCTGATTTTGGGCTTAAGTCTATCAGTTCTTGTCTTAGGAGTTTGTAAACGGTGACTTTGGAGCCGTCCTTAGCAAAATCAAAACGCGTAATTACTCAGGCGTAGTAATTTTATACAAGCTTGAAATTAAACATGCTCTTAACCATTATAAATATCTAGTGCTTATGCTAGTGCGTTGGTCTTTTTGTTTTGCGTATCTGCTTCCAATGCAGAAGGGCCAGGGGTTTGATTCCCGCTCAAATCAGAAGTTTTTTAACTTCTGATTTGGACTTAAGTCTATCAGTTTTTTGTCTTAGGAGTTTGTAAACGGTGACTTGGAGCCGTCCCAGCAAAGAAGCACATAATAAATTTCAAATCGGCCTTGTTGATTCTGGCGTTGATCCGCGGGTGTTCGCACTGTCCATACCACTGATTGATATATTTCCTATTAAAAATATCGATCTTTGGTTGGTTATCGCTCACTCGTCGATTGCGTCGGGGCCTGCAGGTTAGCTTGGTCGCTTTGATTTAAAGTCCCCCACTGAAAATCATTATAAACTGAGTGGGTAGTCTGTAAATAAAATTTATTTATTTATTTAAGGGGTATCTTTGGGGGGACCGGGGGCCCCAAAAAAGTAAAAAACAACTTTGAAATCAACAAATTTTAAACATTCACACCTTGATAGCGAACGAACAACAAAAAGATGAATATCCAACAAAATACAAAATTTGTAAAAAAACGGCAGCCAAGCTCTCCTTCAAAAGTCTTCGGCTGTGAATGCTGTGAGATATAAAGTTGAGCCAAGCTTTTTATTCTTTCTCCCTAGTTTCGCTTTTAAAATAAGTAAGATCATTTCGCATGTTGACGAGCGCCCCAAACCAACGATTTTTTTGGTAAAAAAGTAAAATTTTTAAACTCGAAATCATAAAAAAATGGCTTGGCCATTGAATTTGGTTCATGGCCAAGCCATTTTTTTATGATTTCGAGTTTAAAAAATTTTTTTTTTTACCAAAAATGGTTGGCTTGGCGCTCGTCAACAGGCGAAATGGGTCTTACTTTTTTAAAAGCGAAACTAGGGAGAAAGAATAAAAAGCTTGGCTCAACTTCTATATCTCACAGCATTCACAGCCGAAGACTTTTGAAGGAGAGCTTGGCTGCCGTTTTTTTTACAAATTTTTGTATTTTGTTGGATTATGTTTTCTGTGGTATGAGCATGTACACCGTCGACCACAAGTAAGTCAACTGGTATTCTTGTATTTACTAGACCCAGCCCTTGATTTACTTGGTCGAGGGTGTCTGTACATAGGATTACTAGCGTTGAGTGACTGGTACTAGTTCGTCGTTCCTCTTGCGCCGTCCGCGGTGTCACATAAGAGTAGGGCGCTGTTCTGAAAGCGTATGGCTCAAAGAGGACGTAGGTTCGAATCACGCACACGTTTGGTTTGCGGCACTCTCACCTATAGGGGGTGTGGAGAGGAGGGGCCCATGCTGGTCAGAACCAGCCACAGACAGGGGGAGGAAAGGAGATGTTCTCACGTCGTCATCATCTTGAACATAAACTTTGAATTGATCAGATTCCCACTAGTGGCGCTCGCCGCCAAGGTTGTGTTATAATAGAACTAATCCAGCGGTGATTACATAGCATTATAGGCTTGTTATCAGAATGGTCGGAAACTGTTCGCAGTGATTAATGATTGCAATATACAATGCGCGTGAACTTCTGGATTTCATATTTATTGACACTAGTTGTAACTGGTGAACGTTGCATCCCGGAACCGCCTGTGTGAGATGACCCGTGCAGTGCATCAGTCGGTTGTCTTATCACTTGTATCGGAGGCTCCTCGCGCTCCTGCCTGCCTGATAACAGAGCCGACGTCCAGCTGTTAGTGTTGTGTGGTGGGCCGAGCAACAACCAGCCATGAGCGAGGTACCGGCGACGACGGGGACCCCAGAGGGGACGGAGACGACGCCGCCGCGTCCAGGTAGGCCCGAGCCTCGTGCAACCTACCCCCACCCGCCCTACCCGCCCTACCAACCCTACCCGAGTGTTACCCGTACATTGCCCCCATGTTGCCCGCGTGTTGCCCGCATATTGCCCGCGTGTTACCCGCATGTTGCCCGCGTGTTGCCCGCATATTGCCCGCGTGTTGCCCGCGTATTGCCCGCATATTGCCCGCATATTGCCCGCGTGTTGCCTGCATGTATCAGCCGGGTCGAGGGTAGAGTGCGTATTTATACATCGCTTTGAGTGGGATGGGTTGTTGACTGGTACGTTTTAAGACTTTATGTAATAAAATTAAAGCAAACGTTGTGCTATTGAGACGGTGAGTGAAGATTGATAATGACAGAAACAACAATTATAAAAGTCCATGCAGTATACAGTATTCGAGCCCAGGTCCCTGCCTACTCCAAACTACAGAAAAAACCGTGTACGACTTTCGTTTTAACGTTAATTCTATAAGCAAACATTATAGGTAGGTCTACCTATTGTTTTAGTAAAACAAAAATCATATCCTTTCTATCAGAGCGGGAATTTTAGATGGGAAACTAGATGATTAAGGCTGTACTCGCACTAGAAAACTTCGGCTAATGGCTGGAGTTCAACCAACGACCTCCCAAATAGGCAGCAGGCGAACGCTAGGAGACCCTGACGAGCCTTCAACTTCAACCTCTCCTTCCAACTATAAACTGATGATTTAGTTCACATTTTTATCGCAGTAAACTTATTTTAGGGTGCAAATTGCAATGTAAGTTAAGTGTTTAAGTATGTGGCGGATATAGGTCCTAGGACTGTTATGAGAGGACTTCAGATTATAGTGTGAAATTATTGTAAGATTCAGTGCAAAACGTAAACTTGTAACTCTCTCAATGCGAATGTCAAACACGCGTAACTCTATGTTACCCCAAAAACCCACACGAAGAATCTCCTCACGTGACGTCACTAGCATTTCTTGCTCACATAGCCGATCCGTAGTAGCAGTAACTTTCTGACTCCAACAGAAGTCCAAGACTACGACAGTGGGCAGCTGGGCACTACTCGATAATGTCTCCTGAAAGTGTTTGTAAGCTGTATCCTCCTCGATGTTCAAATCACTAATTAAACGAGGGAAAGCGCGAATATATTTCATGGAATGCTTTATTTATTTTCATAATGTAGTCGTAATTCAGGCCTATGTCTGCATGCTGCTAGGATATGAGTTACAATCTTAGATCCACTTTACTGTAAAGTATAATCCAACAAATACAAAAATTTGTAAAAAAAAAAAAAACGGCAGCCAAGCTCTCCTTCAAAAGTCTTCGTCTGTGAATGCTGTGAGATATAGAAGTTTGTACCAAGCTTTTTATTCTTTCTCCCCAGTTTCGCTTTGAAAATAAGTAAGATCATTTCGCCTGTTGACGAGCGCCAAGCCAACGATTTTGTGGTAAAAAAGTAAATTTTTAAACTCGAAATCATAAAAAAAATCTTGGCCATGAACCAAATTCAATGGCCAAGCAATGTTTTTTATGATTTTCGAGTTTTAAAACTTTTGTTTTTTCCCACAGAAATCGTTGGCTTGGGGCGCTCGTCAACAGGCGCGATGATCTTACTTATTTTCAAAGCGAAACTAGGGAGAAAGAATAAAAAGCTTGGCCCAAAATTCTATATCTCACAGCATTCACAGCCGAAGACTTGAAGGAGAGCTTGGTTGCCGTTTTTTTTTTTTTTTTTTTTTACAAATTTTTGTATTTGGTTGGATATTACATCTTTTGTTGTTCGTTTGCTATCAAGGTGTGAATGATGACTTTGAATGATTAAATTTGTTAAGTTCAAGTTGTTTTTTGACATTTTTAGGCCCACGGTTCCCCCAAAGATACCCGTTGTGTTTTAAGCACTATATATTTATAATGGTTAAGTGCATGTTTAATTTCAAGCTTGTACAAATTACTACGCCTGAGTAATTACGCGTTTTGATTTTGATTTTGATTTTTCCCCGGTCCCAATTGCCCGGTTTTGTGTTATATGAGGTACATCTGAGTGTGGCCCAAGTTTCACAAAGTTCTAAGATGAACCGTTTTCTCAGTAAAGCGTATTATTCATAAGAGTACGGAATTACTTACTTTTGATAATTTTGATTTTCTCCGGTACCCGTTACCCAATTTTGCTTTCCATATTCAAAAGTGATAAAGAATGAGAGATATCAAAATGTATTCCACGTTTGAAACATCTCAGTTGTAGCGTTTTCTTTGAATGATTCATTTCTTAAAGTTCAGATATGTTTTTTGTCATTTTTGGGCCCATGGTCATCCCCAAATTTAGCCCCTTGTGTTTTGGACGCAAGATATTTATAATGGTTAATAGCATGTTTTAATTTTAAGTTTGTAAAATTACCACGCCTTGGTAATTACGCGTTTTGATTATCATCCAAATTTTGATTTCTCCGGTCCCTGTTACCCGATTTTGGTTTTGAAAGCAAACGTCACTGCGTCTGAAGTACATCTAAGTATGGTCCAAGTTTCATAGTTCTAAGATTTACCGTTTTCTCTGTAGGCTAAATTAATCTCCGCGGAGAACTAGCTAGCCAGCCAGCCACCAGCCAGCCAGCCACCAGCCAGCCGAAAGGAATTTGACGATGTTGAGAGCCTTTTTTAACACAGAACGAGTTGTCGGATCGGGTTGATTTTTTTTTGTATGTCATGGACCACATACCAGGTTATATACCGAGTTTTCAAGATTGTAACTCTTTCGGGGCGGCGTGTGCAGATAGCTGAAAACCCCCCAACTCTGGTAGGTGTATATAGGGCTGGACTTCGTGTCGCCTAAGCAGTCGCATGCGCGTTGTCTGCCGGGCGACGACCGTCGCCCTAGATAAAAAAAAGTACTTCTCATACCAAAGCATTGAGGCTATTGATGGTTGGGGTGAAGCGCCAACGTTTTGTCTCTCTTGCCATGAGCGGCCATGTTGAAGTCACTACGGCGGCTTGGAGCTACACCACAGTCTACATGCATAGTCTATGCATAATGCTGCATGACACGTTGACATAGTTCGCAATGTTATTGTGATGTTTCTTGATATACTAGCATTTCATGAGCAACAATCGAAATGTAGAGTAGAGCAGTCGCAAATACATTGATTATAAACGACAGGCCTGTAACAAAATGATTTGTGTTGCCTTGTAATCTACCGCATTTCTCAGACAGCCCCGACACTTGTTATGTCAATGTTGTGTAGCATCAGCACTCAGCCCATTTTGCTATCTGCATTAATTGTTGTTATTATTATTAATTTTCTCACGATAACATTTTCTAGGACTTGTGTGATGGTAGTTTTTTTTATAGTGTTTTTTTTTTTTTTTTATTGAAACTTTTAACAAAATTGGGGGATTTACTTTCAGTTTCGAATTGTAATGGAAAAAGTACATCACACAAGTTCTAATATAAACATTTATCTAAAAAAGTGAATGAACGTAAAAATTATTGTGTGCGTGCAGGGCTTTAAAAGCTGAAATACACATGCATGCTTGGACGTTAATTTAGTCTTTTACGCTGTAAAAATGTTTTATTACAAAACGCCGAACGCAAGTCAGGTGAAATTACATAGTTTTCTAGGGTGTACTCTTCGCTTCGCAAGCTTAGCTGGGATAGCCTATACGATCCAGTAATAACCATGATACCCATGTGATTGTACTAATTGTCAATCTAACAAACCATGATCAACCTTCTCCTGTTATCAGATAAGGTTCAATAAGTGCCGATAAAGTGCATATTGTCACTTATCTTGACGTCGTCCACTAGAACATGTCGTCCTATAGTGTCTTGTCAACTCATTCAACTCATCAATATCCCTCTATAAGGCTAGTCACTTAATAATAGGCCTAGACGCAATGACCAGCTGGGTATTTTCCATCACTTCAAGTCCAAGAGGCTGGGTATTGCCGTGGAAGTTTCCTGTGGGCTCTTTCCTCGGAGAACCAGCTAGTTATCAATAATTTATTAGACAATGCAAGGAGATATCAATAGACTTCTAATTATACAAAACAAAGCTATGAGATGTATTCTGAAATGTAGAAAGACTGTTCCTATTAGAGTAATGTTAAGTGCACTTGATTGGTTGTCTGTCGAATACATTAATAGATTATTAACCATGGTTTTCAAATATGAAATATCTAGTGGCATGTTGCCAAGTTATTTATAAGGAAAAATTGATACGTAAATAATGTTCACAATATTGGACTAAGCAGTGCAAGAGGCTATAATATGTTCTAAGAAAATTGTAATTCAAAACGATGGCAAAAATCTACAGTAGGGATAATAATATGTTACCAAGAGATGTGATAGATATCAAAAGTGGTGTAATGTTTACAAGTAAATGACGTGAGTAGATGTTGAATAAATAGAAAATATTTTTAGGTAGGATGTAAAATTGCTGTCAAGCTAATAATAATGAGCATACAATACAATACAATACAATACAATACAATACAATACAATACAATACAATACAATACAATACAATACAATACAATACAATACAATACAATACAATACAATACAATACAATACAATACAATACAATACAATACAATACAATACAATATAATACAATACAATACAATACGAGCAACCAATGGGTGGGAGGCCGAACGGAATACGGTAAATTGACACAACGATGTCACTGAGTAATTATTTGCCGTGGGAAACCTGGATGGAGTTGGAGACCATGTGGGGTTGGAGGGAATGTTCACGAGATATTTTATCTGGGGCAATGTTCAATGAACGGTACCTGTAAGTGTAACTGTTTGCGCCGTTCGCGCCGCGGGTGGAACTGTGTCCAGCTTATGTAATAACAGCTTGTTGATCCGGATAGTGACAATTGTGACAGAACACACGTGAAACAAATTACCAGGCTCACAAGTTTGTTGGCCCATGTCTCCTGATTAAAAATACTGATCTCTAGTTGGTCATTGTTCGCTCGTCGATTATGTCTGCGCCTACAGGGTTGGCTTGGTCGGTCCCCACTGAAAGTTAGATATGTGACTGAGTGGGTAGACTTCAAACACGAATTTATTTATTTGTTTGTTTAAAAGAAATCGATAACACAACACACATTATAATGTTAAAAATAATTAGTTCTTGAAAGTGAGTGCACAAAATATGGATTTCATAATAAAATCACAATTATGATACATATTTTGGACAAATGTAGGCAAAAAATTAATGTGTGTAAGTAATTATTTTATTCTCATAAAATATCAAAATTATCATGTATATTAATACTTAAAATAGAAAAATAATGGTTTTGTATTAAATGAGTTATTAAAATGTATATAAGTTGGAGAGTTTACATTAAATGTAAGCTCTCCAACTAAGACAGACCTTTAATTTGTGTTTTTATTTATCCTCCTTTCCAGAACATGGTAGGCCTATTTTATTGTTGAAACTAAATTCTGCCTTTGAACTTTGATAAGGCAAACACAACTAATATACCTAGATATTTTATACTTGGTTCATTCTGCATGTTCTAAAACAGTTGTTGTTCCAGACAGATGGCTAGGAGTGCGCCACCTGCAGACATTCCTCATCTTCCTGCTACTCCTTGTTGCCTACGCGCTCAGAGTCAACATGTCAGTTGCAATAGTAGCCATGGTGGACAATGAGCACGCCAACCCTGACTTTGTGGTGCGTAGCAACTTTTGTATTCAGTATTATACACTTTCACATTCATTCAGTTGCATAGGGTAAGAAGTAAATATTGTAAAATCCCAACCAATTTACCTATCAATTTTGATGCTCCAAGCACAAGGTGTCTAGGGCCAGCCTCTAACATCAAATTGAGAGAGTAAACAAACACATAAATCATAGAAGAAACAGATTAACAAAAAAAATAACAATTCAAAATAGCATTATCAAAGTTGACAGAGCAGAGTTGACTGCTCTTTTGAAGCAGGCAGAGCAAAACCTTGAAAGCATCAAGTTTGAAAATAGCATAAATTAAAACATTTTCCAATATAATATGAAACTCTTATTCAACAAGACTGGTTAGTATTGGCCCAAAACCATGGCTAGGTTTTCTACGGAAATTACAACAAAATATACTGAATATACCTGATAATGACTCAACTGTTACTTACAAAATGATCATGTTCATCATCAAATTGTGCTATATTCTTGAGGCAAGAAAAGAAGTCTTGAGAATACCGCGGAATTGCGAATTTATTGTAAATTAATAGACGTACGTCGTTGTCATTTCTAAATAGCTCTGACGAAACTAATGACATCTCTGATACGACCTTATTGTTATGTTTGAATCATTAAGTAATATGTTATCCATTGACCTGTGAACTTTCTTTAGCAGAAGCCATTCAACTAAAAGATGCATGTTGAAATTCACACTCTCGTCAGGAAACTCAATCCAGTGTCTCTAGCACTGCAGACACCAATGCTTCATCATACGCTTCTTTGCACACCAATAATAATTGTGCTCCCAGAATTCCTTCTTGTGGGGGGGGGGGGGTTCCCCCTTTCTCCCATCAGTGTATGAGAGTAGTGAGCGTAGCGATCTCCAACAGGACAAATGGAATCTCAGATCTTGACGAAGTTGTCAGGGAACTTCACGATCATTGACCTTGGACCTGACACGTTTTTTTACAGTCCATGTATTTCTGATGAAATCGTACTTTTTAGATAGTTTACGTTCGTATCAAATTTCGGTTTTCGTCGCTACTTGCGGGCTACTGCCAGGGCTGGACTGGCCCGCCGGGACACCGGGACGAATCCCGGTGGGCCGCTGCTAAAATATTTTCTATATTTACTTTCAAATGAAAGTTTCCATTTCATATTTCCAAGGAATAATACCACCATTCATCTTGTTTTAGAAGTTGCTATAAGTTATATGTAATAATATATATTAGGCCGGGTCAGTTAGGGCCGGTAGGCCTTATGTCAGTGCGAGGTGTGTTGGGGCCGTGAGAATGTAGAATGAGAAATGGGGTTTGTTTATATCAGGGCGGTCACTGTCACCAAGAGTGCTAACAGTAACACAAATTGACTGTTGGGGCTTTGCGCCTCATATTTATGCAGTAACAAAGAGCTGATTTCTGTGAAACATCGGTAGCTTCGAAATTCTTGTAATAAGTAGTTACAACTGCCGGGCGACTAATTTCGTTGAATTCTCGTGCTTATTTAATTCATGTGCCATCCATCACTCTACCCCTCGTTACAGGAGTATAACTGGAGCGAGGGCACCAAGGCCACCATCCTCAGCTCCTTCTTCTGGGGCTACATCCTGACGCAGGTCCCGGCCGGTCAACTCGCAGAGAGGTTCGGTCCGAAGTGGATCCTCATGTGCGCCATGTTGTCGACGTCATTCTTCGCCATCTTGACGCCCTGGGCGGCCGCCTGGGGCGACTGGCCCTTCGTCTGCGGGGTGCGCGTTCTCCAAGGACTGGGGCAGGTGAGCGTACTTAACTCGACCAACAAGGGCTAGGAAATAGTAATCTTTAAAATTGACAGTTTGTTTTGTGGAGTGTAAAAGTAGGGACAGAGTAGAATTAAAACGATTAATTGTCATCATTGTCTTTCAAACTTAGAAAATTGAACATTTGACGCGGCAACAGCACAAGGTTTGCAATCCAATTGGGGGTTAACCCAAAACAGGATAGACGATATTATACATAGTCTTCCTTCAAGCATTCCTTCCATTTTCGAGATCGCCATAGTCCGTAGCTTCCCAACTTTATTATTTTCATTTTTTCTATTTAATCTCTTAAAATGCTTCCATATTATTTTACTACAGAGTGATGTATGTAAATAAAACATTGATAACATTGTGTCTTATTCTTCTTCCTCGTTGCAGGGGTTCATCTTCCCGTCAGCGCATTGTCTCCTTGCAAAGTGGTCGCCGCTCAAAGAACGAGGCAGGCTGGTCACCATTGCATATTCAGGTAACTAATTGGAATAAAATATGACTTTGTAAACAATAAGAGCAAATATTTTTAAAACACAGCGCTTATAATGTTGGAAGCCTTTCAGAATCAACTGCGCATGCGCGCTCCGTTGCAAAGCATTATGGGAGAAAGGGCATTTACATGCTAAATGTCATACGATTTGGATTGTGGCGGACTGCACAGACGTTGTTGGAAACGCAGTTCTCCACACACCCGAGTATTACATGTAATTTAGCATGTAAATGCCCTTTCTCCCATAATGCTTTGGAATGGAGCGCGCATGCGCAGTTAATTCTGAAAATGTTCTATTCATGGTGATTCATGTCAAGTTCTCTTCGAGCCAGCAGAAGCTTCAACATTTCATTATAGGATTTCCCATTTTGCAATACTGGTTCCTACATAATTTGTTCTATATCAACTGTGTTTGTTGTATTTAATGAAGATTTCCTCAGTAAAAATTCAGTTGATGATCGTTTGATATTTGGTTATAAAATAGCCATCAATTGTCATGTCGAATGATATAATTGTTATGGTATAATTTCTGTCAGTTGAGTGCAGGCTGTCCCTACCAGTTGATCACCTGACCAACTAGCCTTGCCAATTAACATCAACTAGCACCAACAAGTAGTGCTAATCGGTTCAAACCAGCTGTCATCAAACTGATATCAATTCAGATCAGTTGATTTGGTTCCAAACATCAAATGGTTATCAACTGTTCCAGGATTGGGTTTGGCAAATCATTAAGAGTTACAAAACGGCATACGAATGGTTATCATACATGTGACCTTTTCATCCAGGATGCCAGTTTGGCACCTTCTTGGCTCTTCCCTTGTGTGGCATCCTGTCGGCAAGTCCCCTGGGCTGGCCTTCTGCCTTCTACATCTTCGGCATCATGGGAATCTGCTGGTGTGTGCTCTGGGCCTTTCCTCGGATCCAACTGTCCCAGCCAACACAGCTTCATCTCTGACCAGGAGATAGAGTACATCGAGGGCTCGGTCATCACCACCGCGGAACGCTCGGTAAGATAATGTCAAATTAAGGGATGATTAACCCTTGGTATAGTTGGTATTTAACAAAGTAACTGTTAATCTGGGGGAACATAGCTTATATTACTTAGACTTATCATTCTAACTTTGACCAAGATTGCTAGGTATAAATGGCGTGTATTCTGTTACACGCACAGAGAGGGTTAACGCAATCATAAACATTGTTTCGACATAAGGAGGGGCACTTGTATTTAACAGTAAACAACCTAATCTTTCCTATCAGCTGAGCTCATGCATTACACCTGACTGAACGTGAGTTCGAACCATGAACCATGAACCCATGTCTATCTTGTAACCCTCCTGTTCAGGTTTGGTTCAGGATCAGCCGTGACTCAGTCTCGGACCTGGAAACAGATGTTCTCCGTTCTTCTGGCTTCCTGCCACTTGGTTGGCTAATCCATTTGTTACTCGATGTTCACAACGCACTGCTAACTAATAACTCTTCTTCACGACTATCTTTGCAAAGACCCACCCTCATAGACACCTTGTTTGGTCGCTGGTCAGAATGTGACTCCCCCTGACTGACACATGTTCCCTGTGCTGTCCCAGCTGTCCACTCCCACTCCAAGAACCACGTGACACCAGTCATCCAATCCAAACACTCCCGCGTGTCACCAACTCAACCGGACTTACGCCACTTTGGTCATCAAGCCGTATCAAAGCTCAAATTAGTTAGCAGTAGTTGAAGTGTCGAAATGTTAAGTCAACACTATATTTCACCACGAGTCCCCCGATAAAAGAGCGCGTGCGAGTCCGTTAGCTCGTATCGCAATGATTATCCTAGCAATTCAAAGACCGCCGGTATTGCCGCATTATCTGACAATCCATTTGTCAGCTTCTCCCTCTCTCTTCCCACCATTTTTCCTGTTGAGCTCTTTCCGAAGCTACGTTTCGTCTTTCCACGTCCATCTCTGTTACCTCTTCCCTACCTCAGTCTGGGTCTCCCTCGTTTTCTCTTCTTATCCCCTGCATCCTGTTCAAACTTATCTTCGGAATCCTGTCCTTCTCATGTGTCCAAACCACCGCAGCCTTTCTCTTCCCACTTTATAGCTCAAACTCACTATTCCCAGTTTCTTCCTGATCTTCGTGCTCCGTATCTTGTCAAACTCCATTGACACACCACATGAACCATATGACTACTATCAAAGTAAAATTAAATGGTTCGTTGCACAATCCTGATGTAACTTATGAATCTATTCCCGGTGGGTATTTCAGAAGCCCCCCACCCCGTGGAAAGAGATCTTCACTTCGCTGCCTATGTGGGCGATCATCATTGCTCACTGCGGACACGGCTGGGGGTTCTGGACGCTCCTCACAGAGATGCCAACCTACATGAAGACTGTGCTGCACTTCGATCTCAAATCCGTAAGTGAGGACGTTTTACACAATAACAATTAGTATCCTAGGGCTGTTTGTGGGGACTCAGTCTCTAGCTTTCACATTAACGACTAAAGAAACTTCTGGAAAGAATGTGATTCAGAAGTGCTAGAAGCTCCCGAATCAGTCTAAGTGCTATGAATGAGGAGTTTGTTGCAAAACTTATATCGATTCCCAGATCACAACAAAGTCTTTATATTACATAGCCTTTAGCAGTGGCGGCTTGAACCCCTGAAAACCCGAGGGGCCAACTTTATAGTATTACACCCACCCACACATGGGCGGCCGGGGGGCAGAAATTTTGGCGGGGGGGTAAAAGCTGCAGTTTGTACTTTTGTTGGGCAGGCTCAGGGGGTTTGGGGGGCGGAGCCCCCCAACAATAGCTCCGCAGGCGAAATTTTTGAAAATAAGGTTTTTAGAATGCGTTTGGTGGGTTTTAGAAAAAAGTAGTGGGCTGAATACAATACCAAAAATATGCAATTTTGTGCAGTCGATACTTGAAACTAGAAAACCACCGAAAGGAAACCTTCAAAATATTCCCCCCCCCCATTTTGTTTTGTCCTTTAGTCAAAAGCTTCAGATTCTCAACATTGAGTTGGGCGGTTATTAGCTTTTTTATCCACTGAGGTCATTTGACTTTTCACATCTTTGCTTGTGCAAGCCTTTTACTGTGACGGTCAAAACTCGTATTACTCCATGGATAATGGATTCTTTTCAAAACTCAAGACGAACTATTGCAGGTAAAAGACACAATGAGCTACTTATCTCGCAGAAAATTGTCAACAAATGTTCATCAGTAAAGAAATCGACTGTACAAGTTTAATAATAAATCCACACATCAAATGAGGACTAATTAGCACTTCTGCTTGCTCGGGGCCAGGGGGGGCACCCCCTTCTGCGGGCACCCATGCACCCAATTTTGGTGTCCTAAAACACGTTTTCAGGCGAGCACTTGGATATGCCGTGGCAAACTAAACATACCCACCGGCAAGGGCGTCCACAAGAATCTTGTACGGGTATGGCGAAATAAAACAATAGCGCCGCAGGCGAAAATTTTAAATCATGTTTTTAGAGTGCATTTGGTGCGTTTTAGAAAAAAAGTAGTGGGCTAAATGCAACATCAAAATAATGTAGTTTTTGTGCAGTCGAATTGACATTACCAGGATATTTAGGCGACGTGTGTACCCTTCTCAATTTTTAATATTGATTTATATTTGTGTGGCTCGTTGGTGTGTTGTTAGCGTATCTGCTTCCAATGCAGAAGGTCCAGGGTTTGATTCCCGCTGAAGTCAGAAGTTTTTTAACTTCTGATTTGGACTTAAGTCCATCAGTTCGTGTTTTTGGGAGTTTGTAAACGCTGACTTTGGAGCTGTCCTAGCAACGAAGCACATAATACATTCAGAGTTGTTCTGAATCGGCCTTTTTGATTCTGGCGTTGATCCGCGGGTGTTCGCACTGTCCATACCACTGATTGCTTTATTTCCATTAAAAATATCGATCTTTGGTTGGTTATCGCTTACTCGTCGATTGCGTCGGGGCCTACAGGGTAGGCTTAGTCGCTTTGATTTACTGTCCCCCACTGAAAATCAGTTATATAACTGAGTGGGTAGACTCTAAATACAATTTATTTATATATTTATTTATAAAGATGCAACGAATATTCTAATTCACAATTAAACAATTCTAGAGAAACATATGCATATAAATAATAGAGGGAGTTGATTTACCTGTACATTTTTTTATTTCATCGGAGATAGCAATAGTTGGATATGTCCACATATAGGCCTATATCCAATATTTTATTTTAGGGGTGTTGTAATTTTCTATTTTTAATGTATTTAAATATTTTAATTAATTGTCTTACCACAGCGCTAATACAAATCAGTGTATTACACTTTTTCCTGTGTCTACGCAAGCAATATATAGGTTCATACACAAACATTGGTGTGGTTTTCTTGTATGAAACCCCATTACAGTGACACCCTGTTTCGAATTGCCGTGTTTTTTTCTTTTATCCTCTCTCTCATATCTTTTTCTCAATAATAACTTTCTATGCCCTTCCCCCCCCCCCCCCCCAGGCTACTGGAGCGGCCGCTAACTTACTCCCGTGGGGTGGGCGCTATACTGTCCTGAAAGGTATCGTCTTTGAGTTCGATTGGGGTTGGGTCTTATTCATGCATTTCGTTTTTAACAAAAATGTTGGCTCAAGGAGAAACCGAAGAAAATAGGACTATCAAATGTTAAAAGTTTGGCTAGAGATCTTGGAAGCACCTGCCCCCCTGGCCCACCACCACCCCTTGCGGACATCCATACCCACCGGGCGCGTTTGGGAGACCTTGCTCCTTTTTAGTTTATTTGGCACGATCTTTTGAGCGCGCATTTTAAAACCATCACAATTACATTCCCATATGACACGAGTATTGGCTTGTTTGGGAAGTTTTCATCATATAGGTACGATACTATTACTTTTATAGCTCATATTTATATAGCAAACACTCAGAGATAAATTGGTCAACTTACGTCCACACAACGACCGTCCACCCCCACCCTTCAGCCCCACCCACCCTGAGCTGACCCCCCCCCACCTATTTTCCGCGGGGCCATGGCCCCGAATTTGTATGGTCGGGCCGCCACTGGCCTTTAGTTTGGTGGTGGAAGGTTTGAGATAACATGACGTTATATGTTTGTGTTAGGTATGTTGTATTTTAAGGAATAGAGTCTACATAATTATAAACCATTTTCACTATTATAACAAAATAATATGTGTTCACGTCACAGTCCTCGGACATTACTTCACAATTGTCCTATCTGCAACATACCTAGCTAGACACCGAAGAGGCGCATAAATTGCACCCTGGGCAGTTTTCCCACGAAAAACAATTTATAAATTCAATAAACATGTTATTATTTGCATTAGGTTTGGTTTGTTATAAGACATACTAGTTATTGTATTGAGTGTTCCCTGTAGAACGGTCTTCTCTCTGCCCTGCCGTACTTCGTGATGTGGATCCTGGGTTTCGTCTTCAGTTTTCTCTCAGACGTGGTTCGAAAAAATAAACTTCTTCCGTTGAGAACGTCCAGGAAGTTCTTCAACTGCATTGGTAAGCTTAGTCAATTATTAGTGTGAGCTTGACATAATTTGACACTTCCTGACCACATGTTACCTAGCTCAACAAACTTACAAACAACAAACACAATCTTGTCAGATGTTTGTGAGATATTGTAGGTTTTATTTTTTTCCCCTTTGCGTCACTTGACCTCGAATGTTGTCACTTGAGGAAGTCTTATTTTACATCTCTAATTCAAACTGCAAGGGACTTATTGAGGATGTTGAACCGATACTAGCGAGAATGACAGGTATACATAAATTGAGCTGGTAATAGCTCAAAATGAAAAGCTTCCAGCTTTGAATATTCATCTGTGAGGTCCTTACCAATGCCCTGAGTTCATCACTTTCCCTGCGCAACCTAGCATTCCCTTCAGATTACCCCTATAGTATCCGAAATTTTAATATCATCAAGTGAGTTCCATATTAGTTCAACAAGAATCCTGAGTACTTGCACTTTCCTGCATGAA
>JAMZAV010008828.1:0-22474 GCA_024449915.1 Sweltsa coloradensis | reverse complement strand
TAATTTTTAAAAGAAAAAATGTATCATGTGAAAAATCGATTGCGCTCAAATTTAACACGAATATATTAATTCACGAAATTAGGTTCTGTGAAAAATCATTACAATAAGATAAAGCATGTAGGTGTTATAAGTCAAAGAATTGTTTTAGAAAAGAAAAAACCCGTAAAATTTTGATTTTCATGAGAAATAATTTTTCGATTACGCTCAAATTTCACACAAATATCTTAATTCATAAAATTAAGGTTCTGTAAAAAAATCATTACAATCGGATAAAGCATGTAGGTGTTATAAGTCGAAGAAAGTTTTTAAAAATCGAAAAAAATCGTAAAATTGCGTTTTTTATGAGAAAAATTTTCCCGATTGCGCTCAAAAACGTGGCAGTTCTAAGTTCAGAGATTTCGAAGGTCTCCATAAAATTTCATCGCAATCGGAGTATCGGTTTAGCCGGAATCGTGTTAACAAACACACAAAAATACAGAAAAAAAAAAAAAAAAAAAAAAAAAAAAAAAAAAACATTCCGGATTTTTTTCTCCAGTGTAGTGAAATGGAATCTTCGCTTCGCTCGCTACGCTCGCTACGCTCATCCAAATATGCAATGCTAAACCACTAGGAAAACGCTTAAGTCCCGCCGCGTTGTTGGATGAGCGTAATTGGTGCATTGAGCTGCATTGTGTTACGCGGATTTTCTGTTGTTCTGTGAAAAAATCATTACTAAGTCGAAGATTTTTTTAAAATTAAATTAAATTAAATTAAAAATTAACTTAATTTTTTTAATAAATCGTAATTTTTACGTAATTTTAAAAAAAGAAAAAAATCGTAAAATTGCAATTTTCATAAGAAATAATTATTCGATTGCGCTCAAATTTTACACGAGTATATTAATTCATGAAATTAAGGTTCTATAAAAAAAAATCATTACAATAGGATAAAGCATGTAGGTGTTATATGTCAAAGAATTGTTTTAAAAAAGAAAAAAACCCGTAAAATTTCGATTTTCATGAGAAATGATTTTTCGATTACGCTCAAATTTCACACGAATATCTTAATTCATAATATTAAGGTTCTGTTAAAAAATCATTACAATCGGATAAAGCATGTAAGTGTTATAAGTCGAAGAATTTTTTTTTAAATCGAAAAAAATCGTAAAATTGCGTTTTTTATAAGAAAAATTTTCCCGATTGCGCTCAAAAACGTGGCAGTTCTAAGTTCAGAGATTTCGAAGGCCTCCATAAAATTTCATCGCAATCGGAGTATCGGTTTAGCCGGAATCGTGTTAACAAACACACAAAAATACAAAAAAAAAAAAGAAAGAAAAAAAAAAAAAAACATTCCGGATTTTTTTCTCCAGTGTAGTGAAATGGAATCTTCGCTTCGCTCGCTACGCTCGCTACGCTCATCCAATTAATCAATTACACGTAAACCGTAAATAATTGCCATTTAACATTAAATGTTTCTTAGGCTCTGCTGTTATAATTTGTATTACGTTGATAGGATTGATATTATACTTCACATTTGGAGTATTTTACATTTAATTTATCTATTTAATTATTTGCATGTATAAATTACAAAACATCTGAACTATAGCAACTTGCATGCTTATATAGCGATACTGATTGGTTTATAAGTGAGGATGGTCTTCCAAACCCTAAGAAAATGATTTTAATTATTTTTAATTATGCATGTTTATATGCAAATTTTAACAATTTAGACACCTTAGATTTTCCTCGACTTTGATTAGGCTATGTTAAATGGTATTTTTTTCTAAATCCAGTGCAAAAAGAATTATTTTTGTTGCAATTTGTTCAAGTTGAGGGCTATTTTCCCCCAGATCCTGTTCTCTAGAAGAATATTTAATTATTCGCTAGGCTAGATTGTGTCCAGTCCAGTACGAATACCAATGGTTGGCTAAGGGGTGGGAGACAAATTCCTCGACTGGCTGCTTCTGTCTGTGGATGGCGACCTAGATCCTCCTAGATGGCGACGCGGCAGAGCCACGATCCACCATCTGCGAGATGCGACGCGTAGCAGCGTAGTCACTAGTTAGTAGCAGACTGGCTTTCGACGCAAGCAGTTCAAGACTTGAATACTCTCATAGATCGGAAGAACGATCCACAGTTTCCATCATTGTCGCTTATTATAATTATTGTTCTAATTGTTTGTTTCAGGTTTATTGCCAACAAGCAGAAACATTGTTACCCGCACAGTATTACCAAGATAAGCACCTTGTTTATATCAGATTGAGAGCAAATCACTATTATTACACGATTGTGACTAATTTTTAAGTGAAATGTCCCCGATTCATTCTTGAAGCCTTGGTAACGTAGCGAACATGGCACCCTGAATATTAATGTGAGGACTTATTTAATTTCAGATTGAACGCATTGAGGAGAGAAGCACTATTACACGTTTGTGACTAATTAAAAGTGAACTGTTTCAGATTATTCTACAAGCCTTGGTAACGTAGCGAACATTGCACCCTGATTATTAATACGATTGATTGATGATATTGCAAGATGGTACATTGTTTTACTAGTACATAGGAAGTGTAAATTTACAACTAAAGTGGTAACTCAACAAAGTGTTTTGTAACTCAACATATACAGATGAGTTGTATATTTACAAATCTAAATGCAATTTAACAAACTTTCCGATGTATTATTGCATTAATAGTGTAGTTGTAAGTAGTTGGCAGCTTTGCTGCCAACTACAGTATATGTAATTTTACAATTTTTTTTTTTACAGTGTACTGACGCGGCCACCCACGCACCCCTCGCCTTGATCACTGTCTACGCAGACATTGTGCCCATAGAAGAAGAAGACTAGCACCATGTCTAATCTGGTCATCTTGGCCAATAATAATATGTTTGTTTGCTTCAAAATGTCACTACGTATTTTTTAGTTCAATTATTCTTATATACAAATTTTGCAACGGACATGGGACAGTAAAGAACGGACTGATTATATGGATAACGGAAGTGGTGGCAGGTGAGAAGAAGACGTAAAGTTAGACGTGACATCATCAGATGATGATGATTGAGTACGTTTTAGGCACAGAATTGTTTAGATTACCGATCTAACAAATCTTGTTTTTTGAATCAAAATAAGAAACAATAATGTTTACAATTTTTATTTTTATTTATCAAACGATTTAATTATGACAACATGAGTAGTTTATTAAATAAAATTGAGGTGTATATTTCATGCGTTTAATGATTTCATTACCTGTGAAAGGAAAACGCCAAAGTCGTTGTTAGACGAGTGAGTGAGCCATGTATTGAGTACCGGGTTACATTCCCTTTCCTCCCCCTAACTAAGGATGGATCAAGTCAGCATGGGTCTTCCCTCTCTAGCCTATCATAGGCTAGAGTGGTGCATTATGGCCCTACAGTTGACGCGCCCTTATACCAACTTAACTCAAAACCCTATTATTTATATCTATACAATTATTATCAAACTTCAATGCAAATGTTCCCGGGTACTCAACACATGACTCGCTCACTCGTCTAACAACGACTTTGGCTTTTTCCTATTCTAATTGGCTAAGGCGCTCTTGTAGCCGAAATGTGGAAGACCTAGGTTCAAACCCCTGGTTGGGAAAGATCTTTTTATTTCTGGATTGTACTTAAAAATTATAGAACATGTTTTGAAATGCATACAATGGAAAACATAGCCACTAGTCATTACGATCAATACGTGTAAAGATTGCAAGGTTTATTTACTCAATATCCCAGCAGAATTTAGGAGAACCTTGAGGGTGCAAAGTTTGATACACCTTGGTCACTGCTATGCATGTTATCACAGCCTGACAAAATCGATTCGATAAAAATGACTTCTTCAAGAACAAATGCATTGTTGTTTATGAAACCTACACATTTTAAACCTACTTTTCAATTTATTAATTCTTGTAGATTTAAATCGCAACGAATTTTGATCATTTTGTTAGCAGTTCTCAGTTACGTGGTCACGGATGTTCGTTTAAAATTTCAGCTCAATCTTTTTGGTCGTTCGGCGGTTCGGTCGTATGGGACCAAACAAACAAACATACATTTTACAGACAGACACATTAAAAACGACGAAGACCCGATCAAGTGGCGTTATAATTTCCTCATTCGCTTCGCTCACTCGTCTAATAAATCCCTTCTTCGAAGATACTTTTCAAGCACCAGCCAACTTTGTTGAAGATTCCTTATTTCAACTGATTTTGTAACTAAATTTGAGGGGACATGAGTGACTGTTGTAGTTAGGTGCCCGTACTCGATGCGCCATCACACTCCGGCACTTACACAGCAAGCCGAGTAGGGTGTTTTCGAGGTGAAAAGTGTAATGAACTTCAAAACAGTCTTACTCAGGGGGATTTAATTACCTGACAGTTCATGCCAAATTTGATTGTGGAACGATTATTCATTCAGGGTAAAAAATGCTTTGAAACATTTGGTTTGAACGCTTCTAGGATGTTAGATACTTTGCTTCAACACCAAATTCGTCACTCTCGATTGACCAGCCATTCTGTTCTGACCAAACGGGTGTGTCTACAACATTAAAGTTTTACATGAACATTTAAGAGGTATTCACCCGCTTAACTCAAAAAAATATATTTTATACAGGCTAAATAGTTATAAATTTAGAAATTATTGGGTCAACCATGACCCCGAAAAAAATTCAAATTTGGTATTTTTCGAGCCTGGTCCCATCGGCACAAATCTCCCATAACAAATAACATGGGGACGATCTTTATGCCCCGTGGCCTTGGAGAATTTTGACTTAATAAAATATTGGCCATTATTGACCTACACTACAGTCTTTTCTGTAATTAATCCAATATACTTATTTTGTTTTGTTATTTAGGAAAGTGGTTCGGTCAAAATATGCTGATTACCACGAAGGGGTGTGATTTTGGAATGCATATTTTTGCGTGTTTGAATGTATATTTGTGTACAGTTTCAAGACACGATGTTATAAAGGGCTATTTTAATTGGAACAATGCTCAAGACTATCTATGTAGAACAAAAAAGAAGCAGTTAAAGCCGATAAAAAATCCTAAAATGCCAACTTCCTCAATTTATTTGATTAAAAAAATAAAAAATGTTTTGTAAATTCACAGTTACAAGATATACTTTTTAGCCGGTCATTTTAGTCTATAGCGTTATGCTCTAGATATGTGGTAAAAAAGTAATTTTTGGTAGTAATAGCCGCTTTAAGGTAATTGTTATCAAGTGCATTTTTTAAAGTTGAAAAAGTTAAATAGAATGCATCGAAATCAAGGTTTTAACATAGGGCTAAGCTTTAAATATTCATGTTATAATGCAACGAGAGGAACTTAACAATATAATATTTTACAATGTTTATAAAAAACAATTTTGTTGGGTAGTCACAGAACTGATTTTCAGTGAGGAACATTAAATTTTAAGCAGACCAAGCCAACCCTGCAGACGCCGACACTATGCTAATGACAACAATGACTAACAAGAGACCGGCATATTTAAGTATGAAACACCGATAAATCAAGTTGCACACGATTCCACTAGCAGACAGTGCCAAAATCACCAAGGCTAATTCTGAACAACCTTAGAATTTTTTATGTGCCTTGTTGCTAGGACGGCTCCAAAGTCATCGGTTACACATCCCTAAGCTAAGAACAAGAACTCAGTCCAAATCAGAAGTTAAAAAACTTCTTCCAAGAACGGGAATCGAACGCCGAACCATCTGCATTGGAAGCAAAGTCTCTAACCATGGATAAACAACCTGAATGATTTAAATCCATGCTCTAAGCACAAGACCAACAAGCGATATTTTAAATCGTTATAAATAAATAAATAAATTTTATTTAGAGTCTACCCACTCAGTTATATAACTGATTTTTAGTGAGGGACTTTAAATCAAAGCGACCAAGCCAACCCTGCAGGCCCCGACGCAATCGACGAGTGAGCGATAACCAACCAAAGATCGATATTTTTAATAGGAAATATAGCAATCAGTGGTATGGACAGTGCGAACAACCCGCGAATCAACGCCAGAATCAACAAGGCCGATTCAGAACAACTCTGAAATTTATTATGTGCTTCGTTCCTAGGACGGCTCCAAAGTCACCGTTTACAAACTCCTAAGACAAGAACTGATGGACTCGTTTTATTGTACATAAAAAAATACTTCAATAAAACGATTCAATTTTAACCACTCATTTTGCAATTAAACTTACACTAGTATTGAAATTCCACTCATACAAAAATCATGTAAATTACAGTTAAACATTTCATTGAGATCTCAATAGAAGGGCCAAGCTAATGACACAAATTCACTTTTGCCCGTGTGTCGTAACTGTATCGTTGCAAAGCTTGGCAAAATAAATATGCACTAACTAAAACTAAAACTGAACTAATAGTTGCAACATAAATTGTGCCAAACTTTGCAACGAGGCACGGGGCAAAGTGAAATTTGTGTCGCCCTTGTTTGAGATCTCAATGCTTTTGACTCATTCCAGTGGCGTCACTTTTTTGGGGGGGGGGGTCGTGCTCCCTTCTAATCGCAATTTTCCCTTCCCCCCAATAATTTCCTCGCTTTACTTTTTTTCTCAATTAACATCCCACAGTTTGGCATCCTTCAAAAGACCCAGATTTTCACCAAAACGACCTTGAAGGTGAAAATCTTTAGATTATAAAGAAGATTTTAGGATACAATGTTGGTAATTGTGATGCTTCAAAACGCACAAGATTTTCACCAAAATGACCTCGAAGGAGAAACATTTCCACCGGAATAACACTTAGTCTTCGGTGCATCTATGAAATTATTGGTTGACTCCCCTTCCCCTTTATTAATTCCTGGATACGCCACTGGCACTAAAGCACCCTCCCCTTATGAATTCTTGGATTAATAACTTTCGATTTGCGCCCCCCCCCCCCCCAATCTGCAATTCTAGTGACCCTAAGGAGTATGAAAGATTTGGCGTATTTTTACAACAGTTTTGGTATCTAGGGCGATGGTCGTTCGCCCGCAGCCAAGCGCACGCGACTGCTAGAAAGCGATGACTAACTCGACCCTGTTTACTCCTACCCGAGTTGGGGGGTTTTCAGTTTTCTACACACGCCGCCCCGAAATATTTACAATCTTGAAACTCGGTGTATATGACCTGATATGTGGTCCATGACCTACAAAAAAAAAATCAGCCCAATCCGATAAACCGTTCTGTGTTAAAAAAAATTGCCTCAACAAGATCGAAAAAATTCCGGCTGGCTGGGTGAGCTGGATGTGGATTCTGACAGAGAGGAATAAGAACCTACAGATAAAACGGTACATTTTAGAACTATGAAACTTGGACCACACTTAGATAACCATTTAAACCATTTAAACCATTTAAATTCAAAACCATTAATAAATATCTACCACATGAAGCTCCATGCACGAAATTAAGCATGGGGGTAGATGAAAATATCAGAATTAATAATTACGCCGAGAGGCAAGCGATATTCTACCCCCAACACCTCCTAAATCATCCCTAAAATTGGAATTATTCATAGCTCTAACACAAAATTGAAATTTTATTAAAATTATGTTTTTATGTGTTTTAACCCAATCGATCTATTCTCATTTCCTAAACCATATTTTTTCAACCCTCGATGCACTTGATAAAGGGGACCTTCCCATAGGCATTTTTTTACGATCTTAGTAAAGCATTCGACACCATCGATCACTCTATCGTACTATGCAAATTAGAATCAATGGGAATCAGGGGCCAGGCCCACTCCTGGATCTCCTCTTACCTATCTGACCGGTCTCAAATAGTCGAAATCCGCAAACTCAAAACTAACACCTACCACCCTTTTCATTCTCAACCGCTGATCCTGAAAAGTGGTGTGCCACAAGAAACCATTCTTGGACCACCCTTCTTCCTCCTTTATGTCAACCATATGCCAGAATGTTTCACCACTGGTACACTAACACAATACGTAGATGATTTCAGCCATACTCACAGCACAAAAAGGAAAATCTTTAAATAAATAAATAAAATAAATAAATTTTATTTAGAGTCTGCCCACTCAGTTACATAACTGATTTTCAGTGTAGGACTTTAAATCAAAGCGACCCAGCCAACCCTGCAGGCCCCAAAGCAATCGACGAGTGAGCGATAACCAACCAAAGATCGATATTTTTAATAGGAAATATAGCAATCAGTGGTATGGACAGTGCGAACACCCGCGAATCAACGCCAGAATCAACAAGGTCGATTCAGAACAACTCTGAAATTTATTATGTGCTTCGTTGCTAGGACGGCTCCAAAGTCACCGTTTACAAACTCCTAAGACAAGAACTGATGGACTTAAGTCCAAATCAGAAGTTAAAAAACTTCTGACTTTAGGGGGAATCGAACCCTGGACCTTCTGCATTGGGAGCAGATACGCTAACAACAAGACCAACGGTAAAAAAGCACCACTCTCACAAATGTTTAACGAACAAGCTTCCATAATGTCACAATACTGCAACAAAAACCTCCTTTCTCTTCAACCGTCAAGAACGGTGTATTTAAATTTCCACTCACAAGTAACTCTATCCACCGAAAGCCTCCTCATTCGCATCTCATCTAAGAGCATTGCCTGCTCTGACGCCATCAAGTTCCTGGGTCTACATATGACTGGCACCCTTGATTGGACAGACCACATAGACTCTGTTTGCTCAAAGATGTGGTTGTTTCCTCCTCAGAAGAATTAAAGCCCTAGTCAACCACAACGTCCTTATTCTCATATACCATGCTCACATCCACTCACACATATCGTACGGACTTATTTTCTGGGGAAACTCGCCACAAGCTATAAGAGTTTTTAGATTACAAAAACGGCCATTCGAATTATAGTAGGAGCCTCTTGGCGTACCTCGTGTAGAAATATCTTTCCCACCCAAAAAATGTTGACCTTAGCAAGTACTTTAATACAACTTGCAGCAGTCTTTATTTATTTATTTATTTATTTATTTAACGTCTATCCTATTCAGTTATAAAAACTGATTTACAAAGGAGGACAACTAAATAAATCTAATTACATAGATGCAGACACAACAATGAACTACATTTAAATAAATATTTGAAATAGTAATATTACAACAATGCATTAAATATTCAAAAAATTTGATAACAAATAAAAAGGATATTAAATGCAATTTATGAATGAATCGAATATATAAAAAAGGGGGTGGGGAATGAAAAGAAAAAAAAAAAAAAAAAAAAAAAAAAAAAAAAAAAAAAAAAAAGGAAAGGAAAAAAAAGAAAAAAAGAAAGAAAAGAAAAAAGAAGAAGAAAAAATAAAAACAAAAAAAAAACGAAAAGAAAAAAACTCACCTCTTCAAATTAAACTCAACTATTCATGACCATGATACACGATCACAATCAAAAATTCATGTCCCAACTCACAAAACAACGCGTTTCTCCAAAGGACCTCACTACCAATGTCTAACAATCTACAATCATCTACCACCAGAAATTAGAAACATACAATCACTAGACTCTTTCAAAAACACATTAAAATCATTTCTAATAGAGCATTGCTTCTACACAATCAATGAATACCTTCATCCAGATGACTTTTAACTTAATTTAGTGCGCCCGGACATACAAATACTTCATCCACAGCTTTACACTCAACTTTCCTTCACATTCCTGACACTTGAATGTATGAACATGAATATAATTGAAAATAATGCAATTCAAGACAAAAATAAGTACCTAGAATATATAGAAATAGAAGGGAAGATATTATGAAATGTATATTTTTATGTATAATTTTATAAGTTAACAATGTATGTATTATTCTTAACCTTAGGCTAGGCTATTCACTTTCTCCATTAAGAGTTATACTTGTGCAATTTACCAGTCAAGGTGAATAAAAAATTATGATTATGATCATTCCTAATAGTTTATATTATACCTTGATTTCCAGCATTCACAATGAAGGCACCTAATGAGTTATCAGCATGAAATTTGGCATGATGGTACATAACTAGGAAAACGCTTAAGTCCCGCCGCGTTGTTGGATGAGCGTAATTGGTGCATTGAGCTGCCATGTGTTATGCGGATTTTCTGTTGTTCTGTGAAAAAATTATTACTAAGTCGAAGATTTTTTTAAAATTAAATTAAATTAAATTAAAAATTTACTTTATTTTTTTATTAATCGTAATTTTAAAAAAGAAAAAAATCGTAAAATTGCGATTTTCATAAGAAATAATTTTTCGATTGCGCTCAAATTTCACAAAAATATCTTAATTCATGAAATTAAGGTTCTGTGAAAAAATCATTAAAATCAGATAAAGCATGTAGGTGTTATAAGTCGAAGAAATTTTTTTAAAAATCGAAAAAATCGTAAAATTGCGATTTTCATGAGAATTATTTTTTTGATTACGCTCAAAAACGTGACAATTCTAATTCAGAGATTTCGAAGGCCTCTATAAAATTTCATCACAATCGGAGTATCGGTTTAGCCGGAATCGTGTTAACAAACACACAATAATACAAACAGAAAAAAAAAGAATTCATTCCGGATTTTTTTTCCAGTGTAGTGAAATGGAATCTTCGCTTCGCTCATCCAATAATATAACTAGGAAAACGCTTAAGTCCCGCCGCGTTGTTGGATGAGCGTAATTGGTGCATTGAGCTGCCATGTGTTATGAGGATTTTCTGTTCTGTGAAAAAATCACTACTAAGTTGAAGATTTTTTTTCAATTATTTAAAAATAAATAAAAAATAAACTTTAATTTTTAATTTTTTTAAATAATCGTAATTTTAAAAAAGAAAAAAATCGTAATATTTCGATTTTTATGAGAAATAATTATTTGATTATGCTCAAATTTCACACGAATATATCGATTCATAAAATTAAGGTTCTGTTAAAAAATCATTACAATCGGATAAAGCATGTAGGTGTTATAAGTCAAAGAATTGTTTTAAAAAAGAAAAACCCCGTAAAATTGCGATTTTCATGAGAAATAATTTTTCGATTGCGCTTAAATTTTCCACGAATATATAAATTCATAAAATAAAGGTCCTGTGAAAAAATCATTACAATCGGACAAAGCGTGTAGGTATTATAAATCGAAGAAATTTTTTCAAAATCGAAAAAAATCGTAAAATTGCGATTTTTCATGAGAAATTTTTTTTCGATTGCGCTCAAAAACGTGGCAGTTCTAAGTTCAGAGATTTCGAAGGTCTCAATAAAATTTCATCGCAATCGGAGTATCGGTTTAGCCGGAATCGTGCTAACAAACAGACAAAAATACAAATAAAAAGAAGGAAAAAAAACATTCCGGATTTTTTTCTCCTGTGTAGTGAAATGGAATCTTCGCTTCGCTCGCTACGCTCGCAACGCTCATTCAAAAAATAATCCTCTGAGAGGCAAGCGATATTCCACCCCCAACACCCCCTAAATCATCCCCAAAATTTGTAATTTTTCATAGCCCTAACCCAAAATATAATTTTCATTCAAATTAGTTATTAAAATGATGTTTTAATGTGTTTTTACCCTTTCGGCCTATTCTCATTTCCTAAACTACATTTTTTGAACCCCCATCCCTAGCAGTTTATATTCTTTTTACCTCGATTTCCAGTATTCACCATGACGGCACCTAATGAGTTATCAGCATGAAATTTGGCATGATCTTAGCCGTCCGGGCTATGCTCTTACCAACTGAGCTATGCAGCTACCAATTTAATTCTTACAAAAATTTAGAAGATAAATCAAACTCCGTCTAAGTCGTACACCGAGCAATTTAGATGGAAAATTACATTTGAAATTTCCCTCTTTCTTTGAATTTTCGTTTACAAGTAGGGCCATTTTCACGCCTTGATATGGAACAAACAGCAAAAAGAAGTGATAGCCCCCCCAAATACAAAAAAAATTGCAAAAAAAATAAATAAATAAACGGCAGCCAAGGTCTCCTTCAAAAGTCTTTGGCTGTGAATGTTGTGAGATATAGAATTTGAGCATATCTTTTCATTCTTCCTCCTTAGTTTCGCATTGAAAAGAAGTAAGATCATTTAGCCTTTACGATATGGAAAGCTTATTGACCCGGAACGAAATAGAATACGAACACACACTAAAAAACAATTAACCAAGGTCACTTACATAAAAACAATTGCGAATTTTCGAGTAACACTTCCTTACTCTTCCTCAAGCAGAGGCTAACTGACGTCCGTGCGCTCTTCTCTCTTCGGGCTGGCGGGCAGGTTTAATGTTGACAGGGAGGGGGTGGCTGCGCGCTCTGTTGACGTCTGGTCGAATTATCGGGATCCACATGGGGTGGAAATCAAACGACGGCTGGCTGACAGGGGGGGTGTGGCTGCATGCCATCACAGCAGCCTCCTTTATTTTTCTCTTGAAGACGTCTTCTTCGTACGTCTATCTCAGTGAAAACATGAATCAAAAAGCTCTTTCTACGCCCCCTCGTGCTCTTCTCCCTCTTGACCTGCGTGTGCTCTACCGTGACCTAGATTTATTGAGTGTCAAAAAGTGCAGATATCTTGAGAAAAACTTTATTTCTCTAGCTAAACACGAGAACCATCTTATTTTTTTACTTAAATGCCGTGACAGAAACTTTATTCCACATGGTTTTCGACTTAACTCCCCGTTTCACGCACGCCCAAAGCAATAAATGCTACTAACAGGGCCTCGCGGTGTTTACTACGTGAACAAATAAGCTTCCACAGAAAGTGTAAGTACTCCATAGAACAGTGCAACAAGAAACTTTGTCTGGAGCTTGCGTGCACCTTTCCCGACCAATACACCGACTTCATGGTATCTATGAAAATTATTTACAACAAAATTTTCTACGTTTATAAAACACGTCAACAAAGAAAATTCGCGGCCCTCAGAAGTGAACACAATAGATCGATCTACCAACCCCCGATCGCTGTTAAAAACAACATCTCAGTTTACAACGCTTCTTCTAGGGCCCTCTCCCCCCCTGAACTTCTAGTACTTAGCAAAGGACTCAACTTTGCTAAAACTTCCAGTCACATTAACAAGCTGGACCTCGTAGCCACAGTCGAGTCTGCCATGCACTCAATCCCTCGCGACGCGCGAGACGAGTTCCGTGTTGAGATGAAGAAATTCTTGGAAAAGCCCTTTAGAATTCCACACCCCAACCTGACCGCCTCGGAACGCGCATGCCTTAGAGGCTTACAGGAGGACGAGTCCATTTTCATAGTACAGGCAGACAAAGGTAAGGCGACTGTCGTACTAGACAAAGACAAATACAACTCGAAGATGGCCGAGATTCTTGACAGCCCAGGCTACAAGAAACTCAAGTCTGACCCTACCAAAGCTACTGAAGCCAAGGTGTACAGGGCCCTGAAATCATGTGATCGTTACCTCACTCAATCTTGTAGAACCTACCTCACTCCACATCACTCCAAGTCACCCCACATATATGGACTACCCAAAGTCCACAAGCCTGGCATTCCGCTGCGACCTATAGTTAGCTCACGAAACTCTCCGTGTGACAAACTATCAAGGTTCTTACTCAAAATCCTGTCCCCACTGACAGGCAAGTCTGAACATCATGTAAACAACTCGGAAGAGTTTATTAAAGAAGTCCGAGACCTGTCACTCTCCCCCTCCGACATGCTGGTAAGCTTTGACGTCGTCAATCTCTTCCCTAGTATCCCTAGGGAAGATACCCTGCAACTTGTCAAAAACCTACTTCTATCGGATAGGAGTCTACGGGATCGTACTTGTCTCCCTGTTGACAACATTGTCACTCTTCTCTCGGTGTGCATCAACACCTGCTACCTGCAGTTCGGGGATAGTTATTACCTACAGGAGACTGGCCTCGCCATGGGGTCTTGTCTAAGTCCGTTCCTGCCTCGGTTTTCATGGAGAACTTAGAGAGACTAGCCATCTCCACCTCCCCTGTCGCTCCACTCATCTGGCGTCGTTACGTTGATGACGTATTTGCCATTCTACATGCAAATCAGGTTGATACTATGTTAACCCACATCAACTCTCAGTCCCCACACATCAAGTTCACAGTTGAAACTGAAGCCTGTGGGTCCCTGCCCTTCCTGGATGTGTTATTATCCAAAGTAACCGCCCCCGACAACACAGTCAAACTCAAGACCACGGTGTACAGAAAACACCACCAATTCGTCTTCTTACATCCGGTTTGACTCCAATCACCCACTTCACGTGAAAAGGGGTGTGGTCTCGTGTCTGGCAAAGAGGGCTTACACACATTGTTCTAACCACACCGAGTTGCAGACCGAGAAATCGGTTCTCCTCTCTACCTTTGCAGCCAATGACTACCCTCCTGAGCTTGTTCAAGCTATTCTAGCTAAAGACCCTCGCGAAGAAAACAAACCCGGAAGTGACACTACTAAGCCTTATAAAACCATAGCTGTTAATTACATTCCCGATTCTCGGAGAAATTCCGGCGCATTGCTAATAGGTTCAACGTTCGGACAGTGTTTAAATCCTCCAACACTCTTCGTAAACAACTGTGTAAGACCAAACCCTATAATACCGACCAGCAAGCCCGTAACGTTGTTTACGAAATCCCGTGCGATTGTGACAGGACTTACATTGGTGAAACCAAACGCCCCCTCAACGTTCGTTTGACAGAGCACCAACGCAACGTAACCTCCAATGCACAGAATTCCCTTATCGCAAACCACGTGGAGGAAACTTCACACATGATCATGTGGAACAACACATCGGCCCTTCTATCAGAAGAAGACGTCTTCAAGAGAAAAATAAAGGAGGCTGCTGTGATGGCATGCAGCCACACCCCCCCTGTCAGCCAGCCGTCGTTTGATTTCCACCCCATGTGGATCCCGATAATTCGACCAGACGTCAACAGAGCGCGCAGCCACCCCCTCCCTGTCAACATTAAACCTGCCCGCCAGCCCGAAGAGAGAAGAGCGCACGGACGTCAGTTAGCCTCTGCTTGAGGAAGAGTAAGGAAGTGTTACTCGAAAATTCGCAATTGTTTTTATGTAAGTGACCTTGGTTAATTGTTTTTTAGTGTGTGTTCGTATTCTATTTCGTTCCGGGTCAATAAGCTTTCCATATCGTACGTCTATCTCAGTGAAAACATGAATCAAAAAGCTCTTTCTACGCCCCCTCGTGCTCTTCTCCCTCTTGACCTGCGTGTGCTCTACCGTGACCTAGATTTATTGAGTGTCAAAAAGTGCAGATATCTTGAGAAAAACTTTATTTCTCTAGCTAAACACGAGAACCATCTTATTTTTTTTACTTAAATGCCGTGACAGAAACTTTATTCCACATGGTTTTCGACTTAAACTCCCCGTTTCGCGCACGCCCAAAGCAATAAATGCTACTAACAGGGCCTCGCGGTGTTTACTACGTGAACAAATAAGCTTCCACAGAAAGTGTAAGTACTCCATAGAACAGTGCAACAAGAAACTTTGTCTGGAGCTTGCGTGCACCTTTCCCGACCAATACACCGACTTCATGGTATCTATGAAAATTATTTACAACAAAATTTTCTACGTTTATAAAACACGTCAACAAAGAAAATTCGCGGCCCTCAGAAGTGAACACAATAGATCGATCTACCAACCCCCGATCGCTGTTAAAAACAACATCTCAGTTTACAACGCTTCTTCTAGGGCCCTCTCCCCCCCTGAACTTCTAGTACTTAGCAAAGGACTCAACTTTGCTAAAACTTCCAGTCACATTAACAAGCTGGACCTCGTAGCCACAGTCGAGTCTGCCATGCACTCAATCCCTCGCGACGCGCGAGACGAGTTCCGTGTTGAGATGAAGAAATTCTTGGAAAAGCCCTTTAGAATTCCACACCCCAACCTGACCGCCTCGGAACGCGCATGCCTTAGAGGCTTACAGGAGGACGAGTCCATTTTCATAGTACAGGCAGACAAAGGTAAGGCGACTGTCGTACTAGACAAAGACAAATACAACTCGAAGATGGCCGAGATTCTTGACAGCCCAGGCTACAAGAAACTCAAGTCTGACCCTACCAAAGCTACTGAAGCCAAGGTGTACAGGGCCCTGAAATCATGTGATCGTTACCTCACTCAATCTTGTAGAACCTACCTCACTCCACATCACTCCAAGTCACCCCACATATATGGACTACCCAAAGTCCACAAGCCTGGCATTCCGCTGCGACCTATAGTTAGCTCACGAAACTCTCCGTGTGACAAACTATCAAGGTTCTTACTCAAAATCCTGTCCCCACTGACAGGCAAGTCTGAACATCATGTAAACAACTCGGAAGAGTTTATTAAAGAAGTCCGAGACCTGTCACTCTCCCCCTCCGACATGCTGGTAAGCTTTGACGTCGTCAATCTCTTCCCTAGTATCCCTAGGGAAGATACCCTGCAACTTGTCAAAAACCTACTTCTATCGGATAGGAGTCTACGGGATCGTACTTGTCTCCCTGTTGACAACATTGTCACTCTTCTCTCGGTGTGCATCAACACCTGCTACCTGCAGTTCGGGGATAGTTATTACCTACAGGAGACTGGCCTCGCCATGGGGTCTTGTCTAAGTCCGTTCCTGGCCTCGGTTTTCATGGAGAACTTAGAGAGACTAGCCATCTCCACCTCCCCTGTCGCTCCACTCATCTGGCGTCGTTACGTTGATGACGTATTTGCCATTCTAACATGCAAATCAGGTTGATACTATGTTAACCCACATCAACTCTCAGTCCCCACACATCAAGTTCACAGTTGAAACTGAAGCCTGTGGGTCCCTGCCCTTCCTGGATGTGTTATTATCCAAAGTAACCGCCCCCGACAACACAGTCAAACTCAAGACCACGGTGTACAGAAAACCCACCAATTCGTCTTCTTACATCCGGTTTGACTCCAATCACCCACTTCACGTGAAAAGGGGTGTGGTCTCGTGTCTGGCAAAGAGGGCTTACACACATTGTTCTAACCACACCGAGTTGCAGACCGAGAAATCGGTTCTCCTCTCTACCTTTGCAGCCAATGACTACCCTCCTGAGCTTGTTCAAGCTATTCTAGCTAAAGACCCTCGCGAAGAAAACAAACCCGGAAGTGACACTACTAAGCCTTTTAAAACCATAGCTGTTAATTACATTCCCGGATTCTCGGAGAAATTCCGGCGCATAGCTAATAGGTTCAACGTTCGGACAGTGTTTAAATCCTCCAACACTCTTCGTAAACAACTGTGTAAGACCAAACCCTATAATACCGACCAGCAAGCCCGTAACGTTGTTTACGAAATCCCGTTGCGATTGTGACAGGACTTACATTGGTGAAACCAAACGCCCCCTCAACGTTCGTTTGACAGAGCACCAACGCAACGTAACCTCCAATGCACAGAATTCCCTTATCGCAAACCACGTGGAGGAAACTTCACACATGATCATGTGGAACAACACATCGGCCCTTCTATCAGAAGAAGACGTCTTCAAGAGAAAAAAAAAATAAAGGAGGCTGCTGTGATGGCATGCAGCCACACCCCCCCTGTCAGCCAGCCGTCGTTTGATTTCCACCCCATGTGGATCCCGATAATTCGACCAGACGTCAACAGAGCGCGCAGCCACCCCCTCCCTGTCAACATTAAACCTGCCCGCCAGCCCGAAGAGAGAAGAGCGCACGGACGTCAGTTAGCCTCTGCTTGAGGAAGAGTAAGGAAGTGTTACTCGAAAATTCGCAATTGTTTTTATGTAAGTGACCTTGGTTAATTGTTTTTTAGTGTGTGTTCGTATTCTATCATTTCGCCTGTTGACGAGCGCCAAGCCAACCTTTTCGTGGTAAAAAAAGTAAAAATCTTAAACTCACAATCATTAAAAAAATAACTTGGCCATTGACTTTTTAAAGTTCTCATAATGAACCAAATTCAATGGCTAAGTAATTTTTTTATGATTTTGAGTTTAAAATTTTTACTTTTTTTTACCACGAAAATGGTTGGCTTTGGCGCTCGTCAAAACAGGCGAAATGATCTTACTTCTTTTCAATGCGAAACTAGGGAGGAAGATTGAAAAGATTAGCTCAAATTCTATATCTCACAACATTCACAGCCAAAGATCTTTGAAAGAGAGCTTGTTTGCCGTTTTTATTTCACAAATGTTTGTATTTTGCGGGGGATTATTTATTCTACTATCAGAGAAATCATATACTTCACGGGTGATTTCGCAATTCGTTCGTTTTAAACTCCTGACGTTTCAATACGACTCTGTGTATCATCTTTTGATGCAGTCTGAAGTATAATCAAATAATTGTTGTTGAATTATTCTACTTCTTCTCGGCTTCATTTTCACACTTAAGATTTCACAGGAAGAATTGTGTAATGTGTAATAACTTAGTAGTAAACTGTATTTTATTTTAAACAAAGCTCTACCTTTACATAAAGGTTGCCTTGGGACACAGAATAACAAAAATAAAAATAAATTTACATTTCTACAAATTACATTTAACAATAAGTAAAATTTGTTACAGATTATGAAAAAATAAATTTAAGTGAAAAATAAAGTGTGAATTATGATTTGTGAATTATAAAAAAAATGATTTATGCTTGTTACTTCTTGCTTAGGCCGTATAGGTGATTTCTAAAAATCAAAATGGATCCATTTAAATTAAATTTTTATTGACAAACTCTATAGATCCAAAATACCTAAATAGTATCCAGAGAAAAAGCATGCTTTTGTTCCTGAACTAGTTTCCCATGTCAATAATAATATATTTTATCTAGAAAACCGATTCTCAAAATTTAATTTTACACTAGATGTGCTGGCTACACTATTGTCAAAAAAGCGACGGCCGATATTGTGGTTGTGTCCAGCCTAATTTTTTTATTGCTGTTTTATTGAAGGTACTCTTCCATTCAGCCAACTTTCATTGACTTTTAATTTTTTGACTCTTGGGTGATATAAGTGCACGACTCTGATTCGGGAGGTCCCGAGTTCAAATCTTCAAAACCCGTCGAGACCGGCAATCCAGTCTAAAGTTTTTTCCGAGGTTTTCCTCAGTCGTTAATGCGAATGCAAGGGATTCAGTCCTCTTAAACAGCCCTCGGACATCCCTTCACAATTGTCTTATCCGCAACATACCTAGTTAGACATCGAAGATGGGTATGCATAGCACCCTGGGCAGGCAATAGGGGAGACTCACAAATATTTTTTATTATTCTACTATATTCAAGGCCAGTTTTTTCTGATAACATAAATATAACATTTTCGTTATTTCAAAAATATTTACAGTCACTAAAGTGGGCTTTAAGTTTTAGCGTAATAATGGCGGGAAAAACAGGGCAATACTTCATAGCCCTACCTACAACCAATCACGTGTGGTCATTGAATAAACAGCAGTTTTGATGATTATCTTACTTCTAGAAGCACTTTTAGAATAAAATTTGTTTGTAGTATGATTAAGAAACACTTATAAACAATAATTTGTATGACAAGATATAACATTTGCACATTTGTGTATACATTTTTAACGATTAATGGTTTTACGAAACATTTATAAAGAAAATGTCAACAATGGACTTTTGTTTTAACACGAGCTGGTGAACGGCCGAGAGGTGAATTAGCTCCGTGATCTAGAAGACCGTGGTCGATTTCATTCATTACCAACAATGTCTTAAGGGGAGCAGAAATAAAACTTATTGTCAAAGTTGATTTTTTGAGTTGAATATGATATATTGTTAATCACCATTAAATTTAAAAAATGTTACAAATGTGTTTTGTTTTTTTGTTTTTTTTTTGCAAAAATATTATTTATTTATATTGCTATGACAACCATCGTATATTAACGACTCAAAAATTAATGTCTATGAAAAACGAGTAAATTTGTTTTATTGAATTTTAAAATGGTTAGCAAAAACTCCTATCAGCAGAGTTAAAAAAAAATCAAATCTCTTAAGTTGAATACCCTCGGAAAAATGGTACCGGAAATGTCATTACTGTACATGAAGATGGTACCGGAAATGTAATTAAAACCATACTTTCTTCCACTACAGTGCACATAAGTTAGGCAGTTTTGAAGCTAGAGCCTTGAAATTTTGAGGACTACTTTATTGAGATATTTTTGACAAATAGTAGGTAGGAAATTTTGATAAATTATCGGGATAAAATTATAGCGCATGCTTAGCGTTAAAAATTGCCCAATTTTTTTGAGAATATATATACTTATATATGTCTAGAATATACAAATTTTAAAACAAACAAAAATCTTTCCTACTGTTTCTTACTATTGGCTTAAGCTACCAAAAAAATCAAAATTTATATGTATAAGTTAAATAGTGTTCAATTAAATGCTACCGGTAATCTGCAAATTTATCATGGGGAACATAGGCCGTTCCTGATCCCCTTAAGGGTTATGACGTCACACGTATTTCAAGATAAAAGCGCGGGAAAGAGTAAACGTAAAACTTTGTACCTCTGTGGAATATACAGTTTTTACTTTAGAGTGTTATAAACTACGGCGATGGTGTTTTAAAGTGAATATCTACTGATTCTGTACACCAGCGCTATTATCTATAACTGGTGAGACTTATACCTATTCCCACAAAAATAGTTATTTCAATAAATAAGTATTCGTATATAATAGCTATGCTGACTAGAAATTACTCTGCATAAGCTACAAATATATTGTCTAGAGCAAACTGCTGTCCCACTTACGAGGGAGAGTTGATTTGAATTAAGCATTAACAAAATTAGAGTTTTAATTATCAACAACGGATTTTGACTGTGGATTGTTTCTCATTGACTTTGTTGGTATTGTAGTGCGTAAGAACTGTTAGGCCAGGGTCGGAAGCCAACTTTGTAAACTCTTTACGTCACCGCATGGCTGGGTTGAGAGAGACACCATTCCAGAATAGGTTGTGTTGTTTGAATAAGGCCTGCTGCAATGCTAATGAAATGAAGCTAGTCGCTGAGGCAAGTGCAGTGACAAGTTTCAATGCTCGACTTTCTGTTTTTCCGTGTACGGTTAATAACATCTTTTTTCATGTTTACGTTGATTTACGTTTGTCTTTTTTTTCTTTTGTTTTTTTTCCTCTCTTTTCTTTTCATTCTACACCCTTTTTTATATTTGATTCATTCATTAAATGCATATAATATATTTTTTTTATTTGTTACCAAAATTGTTGTGTTTAAATGCATTGTTGTTGTAATGCTATTATTTCAAATATTTACGAAAATGTAGTTTATTGTTGTTTCTGCATCTATGTAATTAGATTTATTTAGTTGTCCTCCTTTGTAAATCAGTTTTTATAACTGAATAGGAAAGACGTTAAATAAATAAAAAATAAAGAATCAATGAGATCCAGTGCGCGTATTACTCAATTTATTTATCGATATTGAATAAAAAATTCGCGAATTCCGTTATTTATTATCCATTTATGTAAACTTCGCGAATTTAAACAGTAAACATGCAGATTTTTGTGGCACAAATGTTTGCACTGGAACTCAATATTTAAATCAGTGTAACCACGCAGGTATATTTTGTTAGTCGCAAGATGTACGGTTTAATGGTAATTTCCTGAATTATGGAAATTCATGATTTGGATTTGCAATTTTTTTACTCTCTGGACTTGCATTGATTGTTCAAGGCTTATTTTTTGCAAACAAGTGTGGCTATCAATAAAAATGTACTTCATTAACATACATGTCAATTTAATAATGAAATTCTTAACTATTCAGCAGCAATATTCAACACCAGAGTGCGCGCATTTTTGGCTGAGCGATGCGAAGACTTCAATTTCACTAGCCTTCAAAAAAATTAGCTCGGGTGTTTTTTGTTTGTTTTTTGTGTGTTTGTTCGCGCTCTACTCTTGATGAAAATTGGAGGGGACCTTTGAAATCTCTTAACTTAGACCCACCACGTTTTTGGGTAAAATCGAAGAAATATTTCTCATAAATATCGTACTTTTACCATTTTTCCGATTTTTAGTGCGATATTTTCGTGACATTTGTTCCGATTCTGACCAAACAGGTGGAGCAACAACGTCATATTTTACATGGACATTAAGGTAATGGTGATGTAGTACCTTTTGAAAGAAAAAGTTGAAAAAGTTAGCGAGAATTCATAGAAATAAAGGTTTAAATATAAGTTTTTTGAGGTGTATAATAATTAACAAGTAACTATAGAAACTTGACAACAATTACCTAAAATGCGTACCAAAAGAAAGTTTTTGGGCCTCCAGATATTTTACATTCAACTAATTGGTGTTACCATAGCAATTAATACTAATTTATAAAAATTATCCTACTTTTACAAAAATTATTTTGCAATGGAATTTAAAGAAATAAAGTGATCCCTCGCATTCTGAAAACTAAAAAAACTCATCCATCAACGCGACAAAAAAAAACCGTTCGCGAAGCGGCCTAGTATTTTATTATGTCATTTCTATCTCCTTGAGTTTATATTTTAAGAGGAGGGAGGAGCGAAGCGACTAAAGAAACCATTCAAGAACATCGGCACTCGGTTGTTTGAAAATATTGTTGTGATGCCTCCGTTTGTTGATGAAACTGCCAAATTTTTTTA